>OENT01000460.1:48672-113085 GCA_900239685.1 Rotaria macrura | reverse complement strand
TTGTGCTGAAGGTCGAGAATGTGATTCGGACCTATGTCATAATTGTGGAGCATCCTTAGTTTTTAATCAACTCAAACATTCAATCAAATCGTAAGTTTTATTATCTAACTGATTCTTTCTTTTATGAGAAAATCAATGCATATGTGTATAAATGCTGCGTAGGTTTTGCGGTCCCTCTGAATGTTGACGGATAGCATCAAGAAAATAATGCTAGATCTACGTACTTTGGCTTATAGAGAGTTCTTTCAAAGAATATGCATGTAATCATATCGCTTGTTTTTTCTTAGAACCGAATTTTCAATACATTTATCTGACGATAGAAAAATAAAATGGCCCTCGAAAGCACAGAGCGTCCTTAATTTATCGTTATTGTGGTACGATAACCGTTTGTCTGCCATCAGAATTCAAAGTTCAATGGATTCATATTCATAGAAACTCTTATACCAACAAAAGCTATGGATCAAGTCGGAGCAGTCGATTTGATCTGCCGATAGTACGCATCTTAAATCTTCCAAGTAGTTTCGTAAGTTATGGATCCATATATCTTGACGAAATCAGATGATTTCATTTGAAGAACAAGTGAAAAGGAATAGTTTCTAGAAATCAAAGCATATTTTAGAGGTGCTTAAAAATTGAAATCGAGAGAAGATACCAAACAATCATCGACAACATCTATCCAACATGTCCGATCACGAGGGACTAGTAATATGCCAGCACGATCACATAGTCTACGATCATGTCGTTATAATGACCTATCATATAAAATATCATGCTATCAACGACGACGTACAAATTCAAGAACGTCTTTAAATTCAAATACACCACAATCGTCACCAATGATTACATGTGCCAATATTGCATTGCAACGAAAGATTCATAAACAAATTCTTGTGGCCGAATCTGATGGTAAATATTGTTTTTTTATGGGATAGCTCAATCATATAAAAATATTTCTCGAATATCAAATATTTAATTTAAATCGAACTATTCATTTCAAGCACCAATGTGATTTTTTGATCAAATGAATGGAAGGCTTTTGATTCTTTTCCAGGAACCTTCTACTCACTATCCATCGATAAAGTTCCCCTTATGAAACAGATGTCATTGACAGTTTCATTATGTATTTAAGACACCCTTTTGGATTTCAATTATCAAAAAATCACAGCACACTTTATTGTTCTTTTGTTTAGTGGCTGGTTATGGAGCTCTTCTTGGTTCATCGATAGCAAATTCTGGAGATTTAATTGCAGAATATACTGGTGAAATTATTTCTGAAGAAGAAGCTGATCGAAGAGGTCGACTCTATGATAAACGAGCATGTTCCTATTTATTTTATCTTGATATGCAACACTGTATTGATGCTCGACAATTTGGTAATAAACTTCGATTAGAGTTTTTTCTATTTTTCCAGTAGACTTCTGTGCGAACGATACACGAAGAAATTTTGAACGAAGTTACTTTTCGAATTACTGATACGAAAAATCGGTATATATAAAATAGGGTTTTCCGCCCAACCATAGAATATTCTAGTTCAATAGGCATCATTGATGGACAGATCGAATAATACATGTTAGATGGACTCGCCTGTGGTTGAAAACTTTTTAGAATGGTTCTGATTATATTTGGAACGTACCACTTTAGATGTTTACTAGTTGTATCAAAACATTGTTGTATGTTATCCATAGTTTAACTGAAATAAAAGTATTAAATTTTTCATTCGAGACTATAGATTGTGATTTTATGTTCAATAAAACTTTCTGCACTGACCATTGAATCAATTTGATAAAATTCATTTAGTTTCGCTGATCATTCATCAAAAGCGAACTGTGTTCCAAAGATTAAATTAGTCAATGGTAAATATTTTTCTCTCGTCAGATTTCATCTTATTTCTTTGCATACTCTCTTTTAAAGGTGACTATCGTCGTGTTGATGAGACAGAACAAGAAAATTTTAAAATCTGAACACTTTTTCCAGATCAATTTATGTTAGTACAACCATCGTATGATTAAAATCTTAAATGAAATAAAATTTCTCAATGTTTGATCTGATACTACAAGTTTATTTTCCTTTTTTCTTTTATTACACATCTATTAAAATTGTCTGATATTAAAAAAGTAAAAACGATAAAAATGAAAGCAAGCCTCTTCTTTTTAAAAGATGTTCAGTTAACCATATTTTTTTTTGTTCTTATGTTTATATAAAGTACAGATATAAAATAAAATCTTAAACTTAGAATTTGGTTTTTGTTTTATTTTAATATTTATGACCCATTGAAATTATATCAACGTATTAATTTAAATGTTTATAACTGTTGTATATATAAATGTAAGAATCGATGCCACTACTCGTTATAACGAATGGGCTATGGTCAGGCGAATCAACACGAGGACAGGCATTATACGACTATTTTAAAACGAAATCGATGTCTGTTCACATAATTGCAGATAATAGTTTGGTTAAAAATACAGTCTATGTAGGTTCTCAAGCATTGATATTTGATTCCTCATCATTATACGTTTCGTTTGTTTTTGCTAGACAATACACTTGAAAAACAAGCTCGAAGCGATCTGAAAGCTGAAACCCATGTGTGAGAAACGATGATGCCATAATGTTCATAGTATGTTATTTATATTGTAGATTGATAACAAAAACTGATTTGATTATATTAGACGCATTAAATTACATAACAGTTCGTAACAATGACTTTTCTCCATGTTTGATACTTGATATAAGTCGAAAATAAACTAATCTTATAGGACTCGAAATACAAAACACCATAAAACTAATTCAATTTGACGCAGAGGTATTTCTCATAGTTTGTTAGTGTAGTCCATAGTGAAAAGTATAACTGAATACCATGGGTAGAATAGAGCTGGTTCGTTTCGGATCTGGCCTGACTGGACAACGATTGAAATACGTGATTTTCTTGAAATGAGTACTAAAGTTTGCATTTGAATTCAAGAGAAACTATCCCAACCCGGTCGTAGTTGAGCATAATTATTCCGCTGAGAATCCAACTCATGTAGATTTATACTAGTCATTACTGACTTAATATTGTTTTGCAGCATAGCATTGTCAACAAATGGATGTGAATAATTCTTGGTTATCGCTATGAACTCTGTTGTATTACAAAACTTTATCAAACGGTTCAATGTACAGTGAGTTGCAATCTCTTGTCATCACCTGAAATTCATTTTTTTAAATAAAAAGATTTATTTTAATACACCTATTCATCTTGCTCGTGAATGGAATATGGTGAATCATAAATATGATCAATCAATGTAAGTTCAAGAAACAAAAACTCTCTACATACTGTCGGCATATATATATTTTTCAAATACCATTATGAACCACTCGAAGGTCGAAATCGTTGAGATGTACCACTTTTTGAATTGACATCTGACAATGACTTACTCTTAGAACAAATTGCTGATTACATAGATAAGACCCATGATATGTATGTGGGAATTCATTTTTCTCTTAAGTCTATTGTACAACAAAGTAAAATTGCACAACTTGGTCAACAATTTTCAATTCTTGGAACAACAGAAAAAGTAATTTATTCTTTTCATTGAATTACTCTCTAGTTAAAACGCAAGCAAACATGTTTTATAGATTATTTGGAATCAAAATCATTCAGTATCGGATCTACGTCGAATTCGTCAACAATATCTTAAATTTATTAAAACTCATCCACCGTCTAAAGATAATACGAATGTGACATCAATGTTTGTTCAGTTTTTTAACAACAATCATTGTTGGGAGAAAACGTTTTTTTTTTGCTCGTTCTTCGAAATAAAGAAAAACGACATGACACGTCAATATAACTATGTATGCTTTTATTGCAAGCTGCATTTTTTACTCAATGCATGAAATTAACATACCATCCCTCCATAGAAGGCTGGTAAATATAAGTAATTTTCTTCGTATCCATTATTTTTGTCTTTGATTACACATTAACTGTTAGATAGAAATATTTTGAAAAAAAACAAAACAATGTTTATTCAGTTATGATATGCCATTATTATATAGACACATGATCACAGTGTACAACAAGGAATTATATGCGATTGTCGTTTAAAATAAAATATTAGAATAGGACATTCGATCATAAAACGAAGTACGATATCTATGTTCAGGATTCGAGTATTTCCTGAAGACATTGGTGGGAGAAGGTAGAACTCGATGGTCTCTATCGAATGGACATCATTCCGGTTTCTTTCTATGCTTGGGTTGCCAGAAAAACGACCATTCGAGAGCCTGATGCAGCTATTCTCTAAAATTTCTCCGGAGCATTATCTATCTCACAGATGCAGGCGTCTGCAGTTGAACGATGCATAGTTCAATCACCCAGAATTGTATCCACACGAATTGAAAATTTTTATCGCGCTTTGTGTAAGTTCTACAATCAATTTTTGTGCTTCTTTCGAATCGCTTTCAACAACAATGACGAATATGAGAAGAGGACACAATTCTTCAATGAAAATCATTTTCCTTCGTACGCATATAGACGAATATAAGAATTATTTATCGTCCGGTCCGATCAACACTATTGAAGTAAATGTTGCATTGTGCGTTCAAATAAGGAAGAAGATGACTGAATCCAGTTCCGCTCATGAACGAAACCTTTCTTGCGGGTTCACATCGGGAATTCAGGGGATCTTGCACTTGGAATCGTCGACCTGGGTGATAGACGTGATAGAATAACACGTTCCCCGCTTTACTGTTCGCCTACACTTACGAGAAAACAAATTTAATCAAAGCTGAAAAAACTGCATCCACCGACAAGAGATGCGCGAACGAAAGACTTGACAGCACTTAACTTGAAAACCTTTCAAGTGTTTTTGTAATCGACCGTGCGCGTTGATGACAAAAATCTTTACAGTAAACACTTTTTAATGGTGATTTCAGAGACCTTCACAGGAATTGGTGGCTGGGAATTAAATGACAAAGGTATGTATTCGAAAAAGCTCATCACTTTCTATCTTGCATCCTTGCTTAAAGGCTTGGTTTCCTCCATCTCGGAACAACGATAGATGTTAGCAAAGAAATCAAGGGATCAGCGCATTTTCTACGCTGCACGAAAACCACTTTGGACTACTAAAATAAACATTAGATAGAGATCGCCAAATTCTTCTTCATTTCACTAATTCCTAGACCTGGTCCCTAGTTTTATCACTATTTTGAGTTTTTCAAGGTGATAGTAGGCTCAATCTGGGAATGTAATTAGTAGTTTCAATAGATCTCTCACTGAGTTCTATCTTGGTTCATCAATTTAACCACTGATGCAGCTAATCGCTTTAGGAAATACTCGAATCTTGAACCAAGCTATCCTACGTCAGCGGATGTAGATTTTCCATTTCTTAGATGTTTTACGTCTTTTATGAATTTTCATGACAATTAACCAAGTAGCATACTGTTCAATCAGTGTGATTAAGTGGCGAAAAAATGATACTCCTCGATTAGTAACCATAGGATTGTGAAGGTTCGCATTTTATTTAAATTTGCATTAGTTAATTAATTCACAAGGAATAAGGCATTCGACGGATATCATGTGTGTGTAATTCTTTGTTTATTATTTTTTCAAAATACAAGAGAAGAAAAATTTAGCTGTACTTTTCTTATAGATTTATTAGGCAAGTGCGGAATATCTTTCTTTTGATGAATAAACTTAAACTAAACGAACGAATGAATATGCGTATCAGTCATCACTCATTCGGGAACTACTACATACAGATGACGACATCTATTGTTGAATGAAAATAATTTGTTGAGTATACTTTTAATACTATCTATTTGGATATATTTCACGAAATATTATATAAATAGGAAAAAACGATGATTTTCATTAGAATATGGTATTTCATGGATGTACTTTGTACATACTTTTTTTCTAGTGTCACAGTTGAAAACAGAACCTTTTTCAGGTTTTTGAAGAACCTTGATAAGAAAAGTTCATCTCTGTATGAAACGATGATCGAAATTGATTTCTTTTTTGTCTTATTAACATTATTGTGATGCATTCTAGATATTTTTGTTTTATAAACCTTTCTTCTGTTATCGAAATAGTGATCATGGGTGGTAATGATGATTACATTCTGACAACATTAAAAATTCTCATCATTGGAGAATCCGGTGTTGGTAAAAGTAGTCTACTTTTACGATTTACCGATGATAAATTCGACCAAGAAATGGCAGCAACAATTGGTGTTGATTTTAAAGGTACACTATTTTTAAATAGAAAAGTAATGGGCTGTTTGTATGATGAAATATGATTATTTTTGATTTAGTGAAACAACTCGAAATTGATTCAAATCGTGTTAAATTAGCTATTTGGGTAAGATTTTGACACAATGAAATATTCATTTCTTAAAAATTCATATTCTTCAGTAGAGATTATACGATGTTTACAACAAGAGGCTCATTTGATAAGCTTTCGTTGAATAGTTTTCATAGTTCGAGATTACAAGCATCACGCTGATCCTGATGAGTTGTAATTATTACCTTATTGCTGAAAAGATGTTCGCATGAAACGAATGTTGTAATTTAGTGTCTGGCTTCGCTTCAGGGAAAGGCACAGGTGTACTTGAACTGGAACTATTATGCAGAGAGAGGCACTGATGATAAATAGGAAAAACTGAACGATGCATCTAGCAGTTTATGTGAACGATATATGTAATTTTTATAGTCGAATCCACTAATAAAACCACAGAAAACATCTGAAATTTTCCCAATAAATTATTCTAATAATAAGCTGATCCGATCTCTTTCCATTTTACTGTGTTTCGCACAAGTACCCGTGATTTTCATAAAATGTTTTTGATAAATATTTTCTTCCAGAAAGCTTTTCTGAAGAACATTTTCCACATCTTTGTCTTGTGTTATTCAAAAATACTCTTCCAACATAAGTTAAACAATAGATACAAGGGAATTATATGAATTATCTTAAGTGATTTAGCAATTACTCTATCTATGAATTAAATCGTCTATGATATATACAATATATTACACTGATAAATGTGGACATTGTTTTCATGATATTGAAATCTTCACGATGCATATAGTTTCGTCTAAAAAACGATTAATCCACCAAAAACTTTCCCTTCGTTGTTCTTGTCTATTTTTGTTGTCACTACGACTCTGGTTGACTCGTCATTTTATTGTTAGTTTCGTTTTGAAAGCGAAATATTATCTTTCTATTCGTAGGACACAGCTGGACAAGAACGTTTTCGAACATTAACTCCCGGCTGTATGTATTTGACATTCTTCCGATTTTTCGGAATCAATTTTCTCTATATTTAGATTATCGGTAGAATTTGTTTTTCAACGATAAAATCAGACGATGCAAAAACAGATTTATTTTTCAGAGGTGCTCAAGGTGCTATTCTTGTCTATGATGTTTGTAATCGTGCTTCGTTTCGGCAATTGGATCGGTTGTATTCGAATACAGAAAACACGAAAAAAATACGAATTCCTATCTTTTCTCTTTCTCTAGATGGCTTTCGGAATTAGAGACATTTTCAACGAAAACAAATATAATTAAAATGCTTGTTGGCAATAAAATAGATCGAGAAGATAGTCGTGAAATAACACGTGATGAAGGCGCAAGATTTGCACGTAAACATTCAATGTTATTCATCGAAGCATCTGCACGAACACGAGAAGGTGTACAAATTGCATTTGAAGAACTTGTTCAAAAAGTAAGAACGAACAAGCGAATTTTCTTGCGTCACTATCTTAATATATTTAGATTATTCAAACACCAACGTTATGGGAAAATCAACAAAAAGCAGAAAATACAATTCATCCCGATGCCAAAGATCATTACGATGCGTCAACAGGAGGATGCTATTGTTGAACAGCAAACAAGTCTTCCTTATTTTTCTTTTTCATCTGTGTTTTTTTTCGGGTTTTGTAAATACAATGATTGTGCGTTATCATGTTTGTTTTTGATTGAGCATGTCTAGTCAAACAAACTGACAATTCATGAAGTCTATATTCTAATTTAATTTTACATACAATACTTGCTTTTATTTTTGTACACAGGGAAAAACGAAATTTAGTTTATTGAGCTTATTTTACTTATCTTGCAGATCATGGAAGATAATAATAATCTATTATTAAATATTGTTAGCGAACCAATACCAACAAAGTCTAAATCATTAGAAAAAATATCAGCTGTATGTTGACAAGATATTTTTTCTCAATTTGTTTTTGTTGTTAAACACAACAAAGAATTTATTTATTATAGAAACGTAAACATGATGCTGTGGCAGAGAAAACACATGAATTTGATTCAAACAAAAAACAGAAAAAACGAAATGAGCGTGTTAAACTTGATTTATGTCAAGGACGAGAAATGAAATCTTCCAAACGATCATCTTTATTTGCTAATAATCCCACCATACCTCATATTGAGGAGTACGTAATAGAAGAAGAAAAAAATTATCCGAATTTCAAAAACAAAAAAAAATATTGTATTTTAGTGTTGATGTAGAAACAGCTACTGAAGAAATATTTGGTACAAAATCATCAATGGATTCGACGTCAGTACATCCACATATTGTAAGTAACATTCAATTTTGCTCACAAAATGTAGTACGAGTCAGTAATAAGACAATCGAATTTGTAACATCTATGGTTTCCAATGATATGATATTAATTTTCAATCTCATATAAGAACGTATCATTTGTCCGATGACTAAAACTTATTCGTATGAAAGTTAAAAGAGCACACGAGAATTTCTAGTTTCGTTGGAATGTAAAATCCATACAAGAATAAGATGAAAGTAGACTATCGTTTAATATAGTACTAGAGAGACTTCAAACAACATTTTTCGAACACCCTATCATTCCTAGGAAGACTAGCAATCATTTTCATATTGAAAATCTTTTCGTGGTAATGATATTTTCGAGAGTTGTATTGTTGTTTGCTTTTCATACTAGTAAGGAAAATATTTAACATTGACCAAGATCGCCGACCATCATCAAAGCTGTGTCAGAAATTGGTTTGTGATGGGCATATAAGTACTTTTGAATTGCTGTAGGTTTGTGTGGGACAATAAATATTGACGGGGTATCTGAAAAAAAAATATGCTATGAATCATATGAATTCAGTATACTTGGTAAATAATGATTAAAAAGACAATGTTTTCAGTTACACATTATTGTGAGAGCAATCGAAATATCCGATTTCTAAGTCTACTGTTATGAGAGATGATATAAACAGCAGTTTTCACCCAATCAAACTTTTATTTTTCATCTGATCCTACATCTTTGATATTCTCAATTAGATTTCATGTTTAAAACAAAAATTCAATATAAATCGTCTTACTAATGTGCAAGAAAAATCGATTCCAGCTATTCTTAGTGGTCAAGATGTTATCATTAAATCTCAAACTGGCAGTGGTAAATAAAATTCGAATAAAAGAAAAGATTTGAAAATAAGTATAAAGTATTTTCTAGGTAAAACACTGGCATATGTTATTCCGATAATTCATCGAATACAAATCATTGAACCATTAGTACGACGTGAAACAGGCCCAATTGCTATCGTACTTGTTCCGACTAAAGAAGTAAAAGACGAAAATAATTATCAATCGTGTATATTCTAACTAATCGAAATCAATTTTCTGTTTTAGCTTGTTCAACAAACCTATGAAGTTTTTCAAAAACTATTAACATCATTTGTGCGAATCGTTTGTTCACCACTTGTTGGAGGTTCAAATCGAAATCATGAAAAGAAACGGTAAGAAAAATAAGAACAAATGTTCGTAAAATTCATAAAGCTAAATGTTCTTTAGACTTCGTCGTGGTTTAAATATTCTTATATCGACTCCTGGTCGTTTATGTGATCACATCGATAATACACAATCATTGTCTTTTAAAAATATTCAATTTTTAATATTTGACGAAGCTGACAAGTAGAAGTTATTTCTTTTCAATTACGTTTGTTTTAATTTATCAAAAATTTAGAATGCTTGATATGGGATTTGCCGATGCAATCAAAAAAATCCTTCAAACAATAACCAAACAACTGGATAGTGAAAAACAATTTCAACGCATCCTTTTATCTGCAACGCCAACGACAGGTTTGATAGAAATAAATAGGAATTAGAAAAATATATTCATATATGAGATTGACGATTGAACAACAGTACAGAATATAGCACAGAGTTCGTTAACGACTATCCTCAAATTGAAACAGAACTTGTTGACTTATGCATGAACAACGTCCGTAATAAATCTCTGGAGAATAAAATAAATCGATAATAAAGAATTGGATCATCGATTAATGATTATCCATGTAGAGTGGCTATATCATTTCTAATAATTTTTATAATCAAATTTATAAGGTTTTCGTTTTTTTTTAGCTTTAAATGAATTTGTGGATATAAATTTAAGTAAAAATTCACTTCGTATTGATATCTCAGAAGAATTTAATGACGAAAGTGTTATAACTGTACCGAAAACATTGCAGCAAATGTTTACTATCGTTCCAAGTAAATTACGTTTTGTTACGTTGATTGCCTTTTTATTGAAAATATTTAATAATAATGTAAGTCACATGACAATATAGAATAACTCTAGTTAATCTCACTTGTTTTTCTCTTTGAAAATATAAACAACATACAGGCTAAAAAGACAACAAAAGTACTCATATTCTTGGCAACAAATGATCTTGTTCGTTTTCACTATGATGTTCTTAATACAATGTTAAATGGTGATAAAGAAGATGATTTAGATGAACAAGACGATTTACAATTCGGACATCTATTGAATGAATCTGTGAAATTATTACGATTACAAGGAGATATGACACATCAAGTTAGTACTCGTTTTTCTTTTCTTCTTCATAGAAAAGCATTCGATAGACATGGCTCATTTGTTGCATAGGAAAGAACAAGTGTTTTCAGTGAATTTTCGAAATTAAAACAAGGAATTCTATTATGCACAAATGTTGCTGCACGTGGTCTTGATTTGCCAAGTGTTACATGGATCATACAATATCATCCGACGAGTCCTATTGATTATATTCATCGAATCGGTCGAACAGCTCGACTTGGTAAGTTTTTTGAATTTTATGAAAAATGATCTCAAACGAATGATAAGTAAGAAATTTCGCTCTACGTGAGCTAAGACTCAAGTGTATATATTAGATTTACACATATGCTAGTCTTGTTTATTTAATCATCAATATAGATTTTCGTTTTTTCATCGAATAATATAATTCATTATTGTTAGGTTCCATCGGTCGATCGTTAGTTTTTCTTTTACCAAACGAAGCTGAATATGTAACAACATTGCAAGAGAAATATAAAATGAGGTAAGGAATTTTTTCGATCGATTGTAACATATTCATGAAGCATGTCGAATACTCAGTGAAGTATTCTACGGATTAGTTTCTACAAAAGGAAATTTACAGAAAACAAGTGTATCTCCGCGAGCTTTGTCGATGCTTACATTTTTCTTTGTCACTATTGCTACAAAACAAAGACTCATTTATATTTATCAAAAAAGAAAAATTATGAATGCACATTATCTTATTTGATTTTAGTTTGAAGAGCATTTCGCCTGATGATATTCTTGAAACACTTTTAAAGTGTTCCGAAAAGTTAAAACAACATTTCGAAACTCGAGTAAGTTTTATTTATTTATTAATATTGATTGATTTGCTCACACTATACAAACTTGTTTTGGTGAATTGCTCTTTTTCGTAATTATCAGTATCTTTTTCTTTGGTCTCTTCGATCTTTGATTTCATTGTATTATTTGCCTTTTTTCCTGATGATGCACAGCTGTTCTATCAGACCATCTCTTTTCTGAAATGATTATGTCTACTGATGTCAGATGTTGCCTATGTCTGTCTACAAACATATGCTATCTTGAAACACGTGTACGAATTGTAAGTCATGTTCGAATAAATAAGCTGACAATATTTATGTATAGTATGTTAAAACATTGACGTATCTATACATGAGTCTTATTAAGTTCTAAAAATAAAAATTTCATGGTCAAGAAAAATCTTATATCTGTACAGATTTAATATGAAATTTAATCTCATCTTTTATTTCCATATTGAATGTTTCTTTTCTGATCGTTTTAGAGTGTTATTCCAAAAACAGCTGAACAATGTGCAAGTTCTCTACATCATCATTTCGAAGAATATGTCGATGGATCTGAAGAACGTATTGAGCAAGCTCGACAAGGTCTACTATTTCAACATTATCGCAACCTTATCATAGTTTCTTTTTCAAAATTTTAGCCTTTCTTTCATTTATTCGATACTATGCATCGTTTTCTCGTGAATGGAAATATCTGTTTCACGTGAAAAATCTTCATCGTGGTCATGTTGCTAAGAGTTTTGGTCTCAAATCATTACCAGATGAATCAAACAATCATACTATGAATGAACGAAAAGGCACATTTGCATCGTTATCGCAAAGAGTTAAATCAACATCATTCAAAGAGTACGTGATTATTGTGTCTCTTATGAAAGCAATTAAACATATTCGTTTTCGTTCAATTTGTTTTTAGAAATGAAACAGTTGAAAACGAGGAAAAGAAAGATGAAGAATCGGCACCAACTGAGAAAATTGTGAAAAAAACACAGTTTGATCGTTCATCGTTTTCAAGTAATACTAAACCACGTGGGCGTCTTCGTAATTTTAGTCATATATCCGAGTTCGGCAGCGGTCTTGAATTAATAACTAAATCTAATAAGAAAAAAGATAAGATCGATGAATTCTTAGAGAAAAAACGTGAACGAAATACTATGAAACGTTTACATGGTCGACAAAAATCTTGATTAAAAGAAAACAAAAATTTTCTGTTTTTTTTTGTCTTTTTTTGTTATTGAAAATTAAATTAAAACAAGAACCAAAAAAATATACGAGAAGAATTTTTTCTCTCTTCTAGATAGATGAATTTTTTTCTGGCAGACGAGAACAACATAAAAACATCATGCCCATCGGTGGAAATAATGCTGAACCAAGTAAAAATCGTTCACATAAAAAACGACATCTCAAACAAAAATCGAAATCAAAATCACGAATACCGAACAAGAATCAAACAAAAAATTCTAAGAAGAATCGTCGAAATGGTTTGTATTTGTTACTATTATTTACATTTTTTTTGTTTCGTTCAATAGAATTGAATTATTGATTCAATATTTAGGAAAAAAATCTGATTTAAATATGTTAACAGACGCCAATATATCTTCTCTTCGTTGGGATAACATATTACCTGATCCAACACTTGAAAATGATCGTATCGAACAATATAAAGAACTTCGACGACAACGATATTGTGAAGCTCGTGAACAAGCAATTCAAAATTTAATTGAAAAAATGAAAATAGCAAACGTTAGTGTCTCAGAGAAATAAATGGTGATCATACAATCGGTGATAGTGATTTTTTACAATCGTCTTTTTTCTTTCTTGTTTTATACATGTCTGTCTAATTTTCTATGTTTATGGATTGAATAAATATTTAACTTTGATCTATTTGCATTTTTATGTGGATACGGCCATCGATTATGCAATTCTATCAAGTGCGTCAAAACCAAGGTAAATATCGAAGGGTACGTTTCGAATACGTCAATATAAAAAGAGTCTGTCGTTTTATATTTAAAAATTGACACAAGTCAAATTCTTTGGAAATAAAAAACTCATGTTTAAAATCATCGTTTCTCTTCATTTCAAACGAATTTTCACATGGTATCATAAAAACAGTATGATAATATCATTGTTCCGTTCAACAGAATTGAATCTTTCTGTAGAAGACAACGAATCGATTCAGATACTGTACTCTTCATACTTGTTTCTTCAAAAGCTTGTTGTATTTTCACATTTCGATAATAAGTGTTCTTTTTCATACGAAACCATATAGAACAATCAAATGAGTTGAAGTCAATTGAATTGAAGGTCACCAATATTTAAATAGAATACTTGAGATGTCGAATGTTTACAAAGAAGAGTAAAAGCAACACAAGGATCTGTTCATTTTTGATTGTTTCAAAAAAAAAATTCTTCAACATAATTAAAAAGAAATACTCCTCCATGAAAGTTTGCAGGATTCGATAGTTCATATTGATGTGAATGTATATTTAAAACAATCGATATTGTGTTACGCTTAGTACGAGTTGAAATATTTACAGAATAATTATCGATTTTTCCTCATCAATTCGATTAATGAACTATAGATATCATATAACACGAGTACGCTTGAAGTATCTTACTACAAAGCAATGAGAATCGGATTAATATCAAGCTTCGTCGTACATTATTCTTTTTCATATAAAAGCTAGAATGATTTTTGTACTTAAATAAAAGCATCGGTTTCACCTGCGTCATAAGAGGACTGTAGAATACATATGTTTATCATAAGTGGATGTTAGAATGAACACAATGGAATGTGTTGTGAAACCTTCATAATCAACTGTTCTCATCAGGATTGAAATTTATATGAAATTTTGTTGCGACATTCGAATCATATTTTTTCTCTCTCATTACTAAAACAAGAAAATGGCGTTGAATTGAAATGAAATTATTACGTAGAAATGCAATATCATCGCTCGATTAAATGTGAAAATCTCGCATGATTTCTACGATATTCAAACTTAGTCAGAACTGATAGATTGCACATGATATAGACCTAAAACATGATTGAATACGGTGGGAAGTAATTTCTTCGTAAAATCTGATTGTCAACATTGATCTGAATTGAAATCTATTCTTTCTTTCGTTTTCTTTCTAAAAAAAATGAAGCAAAACAATTTTCTATTGGTTTCCTGTAAAAATAGAATTCTTGTTATTCATTTTTTTTATGAAGTCGGATCAGTACATAACACAGTCTCTTTCGTCACTGTGCGCAATCAGTAATCACAGAAAAATGTGATGTTTGCCTGTTTCTGCGACACTGTCAATAGTTGATATTAGTTTATTATTAATAATCTTTGTTGTTTTGAATAAAACTTAATTGATTGACTAATCTATAGTCATGTAAAGTTTTGGCGTTCAAATATATTTAAATAGATTATGAATCCAGTGGCAGAATTAAAATAGATTCCTACGGATAAATTTATAAAACACGCCTTTCACCGACTAACTTCGTGAGCTATAGTTTGGAAAGACTTGCATAAAATAACTTTGAGGATGAGTCAAAAAACCAACAATAGTAAGTCAACTGAAAGGATAAAACATTTAAGTTGGTTAAAAATGTTATAATTCTAAATCATGTTCTATTTCATTCATTCTTAATCCAAAATAGGGATCAAGAAAATTCGTTGTTTCTTTTTGGTGAGAGTGTTTTTGCTATTGTGAAATCAGTATGTTTGTTGGATGAGACTTTTCGTCTATTCGATTACATTAATGTGAATAAGAAAGAAAATTTGATCGAAGTACAGTTGTTTATAGAAAATCAAAAATTGATCAAAAAAATTATTTTATCCTCATCGAACACTGACTAAACTGTAAAGAACAAGAAATTTAAACACGTATTTTGCTTTCAAGTTTATATACAATTATCGATTGAGTTTTAGTATTGATCATTATACATTTAATATTGTTTCTTATCCTTTTTCAGCATCTTTCCTATCATGGGATGAAAACCTATGATTTTTCATCGGGTTACAAAAATAAGTCTGTAAGACAGTCAACAATTGCACTTAATTTTAGCGCAACGGAATTTCATGATATTAGTCGAAGCTTAATACATACTATGTACTGGTTTCTATTGATATGTTAGTTTTTAATTCTTTTTCAACTAGAAATTTGATGTATACATATTCCAAGCATTGGAAACCTTTTTCACGATATATCTATTCAATTAGAATACAAATCCAATCAATTTATTATCGTTAATTTAAAGAAAATGTATTATCTATGCATAACTATCTTTGATTAAGTTCTGTTTTATCGAAAACATACCTGCTGTGGTATATAAAAATATCCAGCGAATTCAGTTGTTCTGTGTTTCGCTAATTCGAGATGGATGTTTATCAATGCGATAGATTGCATTTCATTTTTTATTTGATCCTTTATGTCAATGATAGGCTATTGTTCAACAGACAATACAAAGGATTACCTTGTAAAATAATCTGATTATGATGTTAAGTTACTAATCATTTGTGTCAATAGTTATGGTCCATTTTATTCGATTCTACACCATCCAATGGAATAAAAACAAAGGAAAATTGAGAACGAAATTCATATTGTTATCCTCTGACTTCATTCAGATGTTTTTTTTTAATGAATTCATCATGGTTGAGCCTATTTTTTCTACACGATTATGTTTATCAATCCTAAAATCATAATTCATTTTCTTTTTCATCATCGACTTCATTAGAATAAGTAAAATAAAAACCTTTTTTCTTTCAATTAGAATTGTATTTGCTTTGAATAGTTTGAAGAACGGAATGGTGCGTCTTCTATCATGGATTTAAGTATTGACTTTTTAAATTAAAGTGATTATGTAAGACGAACAACTCATCATGAACCGGTAATAACATCTGATAATGTAAGTTATATGATTGACTATTTTTTTGTAAGTTTTTCGTTAAAGTAATACAGTTCAGAATGCAAAGTTGAGAGTAAAATTCATTGTGGTATGAACAAGTTTTCTTGTTGTTTCATGAGTAGAAGTAATCGTATATACACTATAGGAAAGTTTGTAAAAGCATCACTGATACAATCTAATTTTATTCAATCAATCGATTTCGCTCACACAGTAGCCTGTAATTAAAAGCATTTTAACTTCTTTTTGTTATCGTAATGTCGACCCCATTGGAAGAAAATATCATAGGACTAGATGCCAAATTTCATTTTATTGAAGAATTCTTTTCTTAAAAATTGAAATTTTCTAACTGTCCTTTGATAGAAAATCATGGCGTTTATGTTTACAAAAATCTTCGCCTCCATATCTAATCCATAAAATTTTAATAGAGAATATGATAGGAATGAAATACATGTATGAGATATTTTGATCGGCATTGAAATAATAAATCATATTGTTCTAAATAAGATATGATAAGTTCTGTTTCAATTCATTTCAATAGTTTCTCATTTATTAGGAAAAATAAATAAACCGAACATATTCTCTCTTGTATTTTTATCAGACAGATTAGAAAACTAGAATTTTCATTTATATCTATGAGAAGAGACAGCAAAATCTTATTTTCTCTGTTCTGTATTTCAATTATTGTACTACATGGATCGTTTTTTTTTCTTTCGAAAATATTTCTGTATTTAACTTAAATATATATGAAAGGCATACATTTTCTATAAAATATCAATTTCGTTCGATGACGAATGAAAATTCATACAAAACTTAACGATGTTTACTACAAGGTCAATTCAAAATTAGAACAAACAAGCAAAAGAAAGAAGGAGGCAAAGTTAAACACGTACAGGTACTTGATTGGATGTTTTAAATGGTGACTCTTCTAAATTCATGACGATTTCATCATCTTCTCGTTGATACTCATGAATTTCATCTGTGCTTGGTTCATTTCGATTTCTACCTAATCGTTTATAATGTTGAAAACGTGTAAAAAATGGTAATGGACGTTTTCGATAATAGTACACGAGACCAAAACCACAAATTAAAACTAGAGCGACAACTTCATATACGATGTAATGTCTTAATAAATTTGCACTTTTTTTAACAATGGACTTCGTTTTTGTTGAATTTATATAACGAGTTAAACATTTATCGAGTTTCACTTGATCGTTTTTCATCAGAGTTCCATTTTGTTCAAACCAATTCGTATAGATAAATAGAAGAGTATCATTCGATGGCATTTGAATACAACGATCAGTTAATTGTTGAGTACCGTTAGATATATAGAATAATCGTAATGATGCAGTGAAAATTGCATATGGTTCGACATTCTTTAAAGAATTTCCTGTTAAATCAAGAATTTGTAGATTCGCCGATTGAAATGCATCTTTTTCAATTGTATGAATATTATTCAACGATAGATTAATTTCATAAAGATTAATTAGTTTACGGTGAAATATATTTGATGGAACGATTTGAATTAAATTCGATTTTAAATTAATTGTATGTAAATAACGACTATTTAACTTAGGAAATAAATTTTCCAATGAATCAATACGATTATTCGATAAATCGATTAATTTTAATTGATTATGTTGTAGATAAGCAAAATTTTCAATCGTTTTTAATAAATTATTTGAACATTTCAATTCATTTAATTCTAATAATTCTTTACTTAATATTAATTTCGTTAGATATTGATTCGAACAATCTAAATAAACTAGTTTCATTTGTGTATCTAAATTGAGTTCCGTTAAATGATTAAAACTGATATCTAAACGTCGTATATCATAAGTATCGACTTTAAATGCATATAGGTTTGTTCGAGATATTTTTAATGAAAAATCTAATGTACCGAAATCAAAACCAAGTGGAATGCTCGTCATATTGACAGGATTAACTTCTTCATTTTCACTATAATCAATATTTTTTGTTATTTTAAACAGATTTTTTAGACGTTGTGTTAAACTAAATGTTCGATTACGTGTTGTTCCACGTAAATCTATTGATTTATAGATTGTATTGTCACGCCACACTATTCTATCCAATTCAATAGGATTGTATGCCAATAAGACATGCTGTAGACTTGCAAATGTATCTAGAGCTATACTATAGAACATATTGTGTGATAAATCAAGACGATGTAATCGATGAAAACGTTCCGGTGTAAACCATTCGGGTAGATATTGAAGATTCAATTGACGAAGATACAGATTAACCAATTGTTTACTATTAAAATCCTCATCCGAATTTCGTTTGCATTTAAGTAAATGTTCTAAATCGATTTCTGTACTATTCGATGTTGATTCGAATTGAACATATGATAAATGTAATGTTGTTATTTGTGGGAATAAATCAAACAAACAATTGCCACTTAATTGTGTACCGAATTGAAAACGAGAATATTGTAAATCAAGTGTACCTGTTATTTTTCGTACACCAGTAAATAATTGACTCGAATGAGAAAATGTATTTCTATCATAGATATTATTGCGTAATATAAGATCGTGAAGTTTCGTCGAGATTACATCTAAATGTTATCGATTCAGAGTATATTAGTTATTATAAGAGGGACGTTATAAGAAACTCAATGACTAGATTCTATGTGGAAGATTTTGAATTTATCACTATGACATATTCCGATCAGTCAGAATGATCTATTGCACAATTTCAATATCATTTATTCGATTTAATTCAATGTTTTCTACGATTAAAGAAATATACGAATTTCGAAAATGTCTGACATATGCTAAAGGGTAGGAAAATATGACAAAGAATAAAAATAAAAATACTGCTTCGACGAATTTCTTATCAGGTGTGCTCAAATTGATATTCTTCCATATTAGTATTAAAAAATGAAAACAAAAGCGGACGTAGAATTTATGATATGCGTAACGTATGAAATGAAAAATGTTGAGGATACTGGGATAAGAATTGTGAAACAGTAATTTTGTGAGTAAGACTCCTGAAACACTATGATTAGACATGTTATTATTTCTAGGAGATGAGCCAATTAAGTAGAAAAATGAAATTGCTCATTCTCTAATGAAAACGATACTTTAAACTGATGCCAAAAATGTGTTAACTTGCATCCAAGGTTGGATAAGATCAATTTCTCTAGATTGAGACAAGAAAAAAAACATGACTAGAATAATGCTTATTTTGATAATTCTAATTATTGATGCAATTTGTTATAGGTAACCGATGGATTCAATAGTATCATTTCGTATAGTTTCATCAAATTTGTTTATTAAAAAGTCAAGATAACAATGAATCGTCAAGTACAAAAGTGATTCGACTTATATTCTATCGTGGTTTAACGAACAAGAGAAACCTACGAAATAATGCAAAACATTTCTCGTTGTATTCTTATCGGTAAGTAGTAAATCAATAGATTAAAGGAAAAGTCAGACACGTTTATGAGTCTATGTTGACATTTTGATGAGATAGTTCCAGTATAGTGTCTTATTTTCATCAATACTTCAACTATCCTAGCTGGTTTTGAGAATTTTACAACTTCAACACTTACAGAAGAACATACTCGAATCGTGAAATACTGTTCGATTTCGTATTATGGTAATGTTTTACTCTCGCTATGACTCATTCAAACTTCGAGTGATTTGAGTCTATGGTCTATCCATTATGCTTCATGCTTTTCCTGGACAAGATTTTTTTCCCTCGTCATCTACACTTTTGATTCAACCGTAATTTATAAAGGAAAAAAATATATTTTATCAGAGAAACTAATAGTGATAACAGAAATAAGAAAACAATTCAATAGTTCACACGAAAGTGAACATTTTTACCAATTGTTTTACTAATTTTCATGAAATAATCAACTAACGACAAAGAATCTTTCTCATAACGATTAATTAAATCAAGAATTCTATGATTTCGAATCATGAATTGTATTTTTTTCTGAGGGAAGCCTTTTCATGTTATTTTAAAATGGTCTGATCGTAAACATGATGAATGTATAGTATTTTTTTAAATTCTAGTCTCACTACTACTCAATAATAGTGTGACAATCCAATGGAAAAAAATGATGTCGACAACATGGGATGATAAAGCCGTAAAATCGGATGTATTCACAGTAAAAAAAAGTACTCTAATCAATTTTTCTCGAAGAATGTTTACTATTATCTAAGCATTGAAAAATTAGCGACAACATAATAATCACACTTTGTCAATCGAAACCAGAAATTCCCTTGTAACTTATTCCAAGTGTTATTGCTGATAAAGTTTCTATAGAATCTTAAAATCGATTCCACTGAAAATTGCCCCATGGTAGCAAGATGACCATTAGTGTGTTGATGTTGGTTTTTCTATGAAAAAATAAACTAGATGCTTTTTGACAGCTCTATTAGTACATCAGTTCTTCTAAGCTAAAGGAAAACAAAAACGTAATTCTTCTACTAAAGTTTAAGGTAAAAACAAATCAAGTCATAATAAATGTGTTTAGTAAGTATTAACGACGAAGCGGAGACGAGACGATGTGTGAAGTTACTTTTATCATCTATGTTCTCTATAATTCTACGTCTTTTTGCTGAATTTTTAAAGGATTTGAATTTTCTGCAGAATACTGCTATCTCTACTAATAAACAGCTACTCATGATTATTGAACATTCTTTAAGCCCCCCCCCCTCCAAAAAAAGTCAATTTTCGGGAAAATTCCGAAACTGAGATAGATGCACCAGAAGATAGCCCGTTCTTCGCTCTTTCAGAATTGATATAGGTTTTTAGCCCAAATCTCTTTTTTTGTAAGTCTTTAAAAAAAAAAGGTATTTCTTTCAAAAATTTCGAAATTCGGATAAATGCATCAAAAGTTAACGTGTTTTTCGCTCTTTCAGAATTATTATAGGTTTTTATCCAAAACCTCTATTTTGCAGTAAAATTCGAGGATTTCTGGAAAGCCTCCTAAAAAAAACTGAATTTTCCTCAAAAATTCTGAAATATCGAAAAAATTGATCGAAAAAATCTTTTTCGTTTTTTCTCAGTTTGCACTTTCAAAAAAGCGCATCCCAAATTTCTCAGTCCAGCTCCATAGGATGTATTAAATTTTTTTTTGTTTGAAAGAACATGTCAAGATGCAGGGCACTGCAGAGCCCTTTTTCAAAAACCGTTCTTTATGACTATATAAAAAAGGAACTGTATTCAAACCCCCCCCCCTTTTTTTCGCGATTTTTGAAGTCATTGAAATTGTGATTTCTGTTTTCCGCTAAAAAATTAAGAATTTAAAAAAAGGACTCTTCAGTGCCCTCCATGTGCACATGCGCTTTCTAAAAAAAATGAAAGATATATCATGAACGTGGATCGAGAAATTTGGGTTGCCAAATTCGCTATTTTTGACCCTTGTCAGATCCGTATCTCATCCAAAAATCATGATACAAGGTTGAAAATTTAACCATAACCTTTTCATACCAAGCCTAACATATCCTGTAAGTTTTACATAATTCGAATGTTCCTGGGCCAAGATCGATTGGAGGGGGGGGGGGGGGGGGGGGGCTCAAATAAAAAGAAAAGAAAATTAATCATACCTGGTGTATTAAGACAAGTTTTATACATATCTGATCCACTCAAATCAAGTACGCGAAGTCGTCCGAGTGGTCGAAAAATTTCCGGACATTGATTAGGTATATGTTTACAACAAGAAGATAAATTTAATACTTGTAAATTTGCGTATATATGTGAATAAAATGCGTTTGAATGAAGAATAAACTTGTTTGCTTGATTAGCTAACGAAAGACTTTGAATAGTGCTTGAAAAGTTACGCAATTGAATAGTTGTATTCGTGAATTTTCTCAACGATAACGAATTGGATAAATCAATTGAAATAGTATAATCCGCTGATGAAGCATCATCATCATTAAGTTTATCTTCATTTATAGTCCAGTCTTCAGCTTCATAAACAAGTTGTTCATTATTTAAATCTGTATTCGTACAATTCATAATGTATGACATTTGCGTAAAATCAACGTCATCCATGTCTGTTGATTTACAGATACATTCTGGTGGACATGGGAATGAATTGATGATGGTGAAAGACATCAGTAAAATTAAAATAGACATTGTAAACATATTTTTCTAGAAAGAAAAAAAAACAAAAAAATAGACTATTAGTAGTTGTTTATATATATATATTCTTTTTATTTTGCATTTTGTAAGCCGACAGCGGACGGCATGAGAAAAAGAGAAATGATTCTTTTGTTTCACCAGTTTTTTTCCTAGTTTACTTTTTACATAGTGTGAAAGGATGTCAAAGATAAGAGGGAAAAAAGATGTAATAGGTCACATGTCTTCACCATTCTCTGTTCGCCTACTTACTTTTACGAGTAAACTATGTGTCAGTTGACTTTGGAATATTTCAAAACAAATGTATACATGTGTTATCTATCGTCAGTAGGATTACAGTATGGATGGATCATATCAATTAGACCATTTCAAAAACTGATAAGAAAATAAGAGCACAGGTTCCAGAAAAATGAAAAGCTTTTCTAACTTGGTGTGCAATGACTAACTAAAGGAATCTTCGGTATAGTATCACGCATACACACGAATGACTCATTCAAATAAACAAAATTTAACAGTCATTACATATTTCTAATAAAATATCTAATCGACATTTTAAAGAGATAAAACCTGATAAGATGTAAAACTTGAAATTTATTCCCTTTTAAGTCATAGACTTAGAAAAGTTTCTCATTTATACTAGCTATGATCTTTAGTGCAAAATTAAACTGAAATATTTACCTAGGGCTCCAAAATTTGAAGAAGATAATTGACCTGACAAGTATCTTGAAACTTCATATTGAATCAATGATGAGAAGTGCAATCGATTGATTTTTGATGCACTTGACCTTTACAACTGTTTTTGCCGTGTTACGTGTGGGTGTTACCAACGTAACACCGCGTTTCTAGTGGTATCGAAGCTAGTCGAGTCATAAATCCATACCTACTACGCGAAATAGTTTTTCATCAAAACGTTTTAGTATCGTCATAAGCTAAGTTCAATGTACTTTTACTTAACATGTCTAATACATGGGTTTCATAAACTCTCGATTTGTAGAGGGCTCTCTCACCTCTGATTGGATAGAATACAGATACTAAAACTTTAAATTTTCGTCATAAATAAATAAAATTATTTTATTTGTTTGTCAAATCTTTGTTTGTAATGATGATACATCTATTCTAAACCTTTGGAGACAAGTCGAGTTTCAACTTCGATAATTCATTTAAAAATTTTACTTCTCATGTCGATATGAACCCTGCTAAAAAAAAAGACCAAATTATCTAGTGAAGTGAATAGATACTCTCTTTGAAATTTATTTCAGAACTTTAAAAACATAAAATCTATCATCGATAAGTATTCTTCGTAAAAAGTCTAACACGCTATCTTTGGAAACAAAATCGATTTAAAATATTGTCACATCATTTACTGTTTTGAAAGAGCAAAATTTGTCTACGCCGACCACGATGAAAGGATGCTTTACAATTGATAAGCAACTACTTAACTAAGTAAGATGTTTTACAACAATATAAATTCAAATGGATCGTTTAATCAGCGAGACAATTATTATATTTCATGTTATGGTGCTGAGTAGTAAAATACGAAATAGACTATTGACTTATTCAAGAAATTTTGTATTATATGAACATTGAAATTCTTATCAATGTTATTATTTAGTTTACAGCAGTAATATGATTATCGATATGCTGGTGATTTTAATTCTGATCAATGAATCCGTTGGAAAGTTCGTCTATGATTGAACATCTAGCTATGAAATGATTTGTTTTTGGATGGAAATCCGTTGCTTTTGTTCAGCTAAAAACGATATGAAAACGAAGTATTTTATTTAATCGTAGAATTATTCTAAACAAAGCCCAGAAAAAAAATGATTGTTGATTATTTGATTAATGTAGATAAGTTATCATGACTAAACATACTTGTAACGAGCTAATATCGGACATGTTGACCAAATGGAATACTACGTTGATTGATTTTTCTTATCGAATATAATTAGGGAAAACGTTTTTATACATGTTTCAATCACTCAATGGTTTCTAATGAACGGAGCGATTTCTCAGCAAAGTCAGCTAGAATTTTACTTTAGAAAACAAAACATGAATTTTGATTTATTGCACGAATTCATCTTCTCTATTCTCATCAGTACTGTATTGTTTCTTAGTAGAAAGATCGATTGATGTACAATGACTGGGATTGATTTAAAGATAGTAATGCAGAGAAACTTGTTTTTCGAACAGGAGAACTTTCAAAGATTTAGTTCTCTGCTGCAATGTCTTTCATTTCGAAAGGCAGAAGCAAGTGAGACAAGTGTGTTTCATTTTTGATCTATTGACGATCTATCGAAAGACGAGTCATTAGCTTAGAGGTGACAATGACATAGTAGCATTCTTCAGTCATTTTCGTATTTTTCAATATAGTCTGATGAACTTTCCTGGTACAGATTTATGAAACGATTGATCTATTATGTTTTGGAAATAGTGACAAGTATAAAATCACTTATTTTAAATAAGCTCTATTAGTCAAATGTTTTAGTCACTATGAAAATTTGATTTCCGATTGCAGAATAGTCATAAGACAGTGAAATGGGAGCGTTTGTATTTGACTAGACCATTGCCATCTCATGAATTCTATTAGTGAAGAATAGGTACTTCTTACATGATGAGAGATAGCTTCATTCTATCACAGTGTCGATTTTCTTTCTCCTGACTTGCAATATTCTCAATAGTCTACATGTCAGCTTTATCATCAATGATGATTGAAATAAGCTATTATTAACTCAGAAATCCAAAATGAAGATAAAATCTCGTCATTGTGCCTACGCGAAACACGAAAGAGTGTTTTGCTTGAAGATAACATGATTCATTTTGCTGCAGAACTTTTGAGAAACTTTAGGTTCTTTCGAATGGTACTATTAAACTGAGTGAGTAGAAATGGCACAATCATCGATACTTTCTCTCTCATCAACTATGACAAGTATCGATATGATTCTCCTTGAAAAACGTTCTATTTCCTACCAATCAATGATTAGGTTAATCTTTGATTGATCCCTATCGTGTGCTAATCTTTCAGAGTACCGAGAAGAGTTAGTGCTGTCGAAAATTTCTTTGGTAAATGTTAGGTAAAGAAGATCAGTTGGTTATTGTAATAAGAAATAAATAGTAACAGGAACTTTTCAAGATTTTAATAAATGACCTTCGGTGTAAATCTAACCCAAACGAATAGTCATATTCCTGAAATTAAACGATCTTCAGATAAGTTCTATGCTTTTCTTGAAAATGATCATATCAGACCGAAATAAATTAGTTGTGAACATTTTCTATTAGAACCATCAGCAATCTGAGTACAATTCTTTGTCTTCAACGAAATGCAATGCACTTATCAAACTCGTTATAAAGAGTACTTTGCAATGATCAATAGTCAGTCGATAGTCTAATCGTGTATTGATACTAAATATGAAAGTTATTCAATTTATAAAAACACCCATTACTATTCATCATAGTAGGTCTGAGTAACTTTAAGTGTGCCATTCTTATTTTTGAATAGTACATTTTTTTTTGTAATGTTATATTTATATTCTTGTTCATGTTCAGTATCAAATCACTCGAGTGAGTTCAGAATGAAGTAAAAATTGAAAAGTTTTTTTTTCGTCGATGATTCATCGTTTTTGAAAATTTTTCTGCTGATACAGCGGACATGTTTCTTCAATTACCTTCTTTTTATTCAGCCAACGATATTTGATTGTGGTATTGATCGATGTTATTTTTCGTATATTTCTTCAAACACAGCTGGTATCTTTCTCGACGATAGTTTGTGTCCTGATAAAAGAATCGAGCAAGGAAAAAATGTGTATGACATACATGAGCGACATGTATTTCTTTTTATCACTTTTTCATTCGGTTTTGTATGTGAGTGATTCGAACAAGCCTCGTGTGTACGGATGAAACCAATGAAGCGATTTATTACAAATGATTTTGTTCATTTCTAGATCTTTACTCATCGATTTTGATGAAATTTTTTGCTTCTTTTTGTATGAGGTATGTCGAATAAATGAAATAATTATGCGAAGTTCTATCTTGTTTTATTTCGAAATATCTTTATCTAGGTTTCACACGAAAAACAAACTGACTGGCAGTATCGTTTTGAATGTTATACAATGCGTCATCTTTTGAATGCTCTTATGTGCATTTTATTTGTGTTCGTGTATGAGAAAATATGTTACTTATGAATTCTCTAACAAATCTCTTTGAAACATTGAGCATCAGAAAGAAATCGAATGACCTGTAGCCATCTCTGTTTTGTCTTTTGTGAAATCTAATTGATTTTGAATTGAAATTTTCTATTTTTTTTTTCATAATGATAAACATGCGAATAAATCTTGAACGAAATCTGACATTTAAAAACAGCATCGTGCTACGGTTCAGCTGATAATTTTCTTCCTTTTTTGTATTTAGATATTTTTTCATCTACTAACAATCATCGAAACTGATAGTTATGCTGGTCCCTTTATTCGTCGTGTTATTCGCTGCGATACGCACAGTTACACGATCAGCTCTCAATATAGTATTGTATTCAATATTAACACGTGTTTTTAATCAATGGCTTGGTTTCCATGGTGCTATATCATTTTTATGTTCAGTTTATTGCATATCGAAAATAGCTAATTATTTCCAAAATGCATGGCTTAAGGCTCGAGTAAATAATAAAAAGCCAGAAGAGAAAATCTTTATAGATGCCTTGGCATGGCATTCACCAACGACGATGGTAGCAAAGTGAGTCTTAGCATAGCACTAGAGTTGTCAATGAGAATTCAATGGAAGGAAAACGTTCTTTTTGCATCGTTCAATATACTTTAGCGCAACAAATCATGTCAGCAAGCAATTTTCGTAGTGATATCGTAGATTGAAATAATCTTATTATTTCTGTCAATGAAGGTATTTATGTGCAGTTTATTCAGTGTATTTCATCATGTTTATATCACTGATAAACATTTATTTGATAACTGATCCAGTGAGAAAACTTATCATACGTAAAAGCATAGTTAAGATTTCACGAAGAAGTCAAAATTCGTATGAGTTAATACATTCGGCTCTCATTTGGTTCTTTCATTATTCTGATACAAATAATATGGTTTTTCAATAATTCATAACCGATTGAGATTTCTCGATTTCCGAGAAACGTATCAAGTCAACAAAGTTTCCATCGATTATTCATGTTGTTCAAAAAAGAAGTTGCCATTTCAGCTAGAAATCTATCTAGTCATGGGAAGTTTCTGAATCATATCTTTTTTTCATTGACTTGAAAATGATACTACGTATCAGATGATGATACGGGAAAATTATTATGCAATATTTTAGGAGTTCGTCTTTGTTTTTTCTTCCTTAGTACTGACAATCAAAATCAATCACCTGATAGATTTGAAACAGATTGGCAATTTTTACTTGATAATGATTCTAAATATATATTCTCGTCGATAGTTGACATACCATTTCATAACAGTTGGCTATTCATGGCAACATTACTTATAGTAAATTATCAAACGAATAATTTTGATTACAGTTATTTTATATCATTACTACGTACGATTTGTCCTCTGATCATACTAATAACTGGTTCAACAATACGTTATCAAACATTATGTGAACGTGAGAAGACGAATATTTTTAATATGATGACTAAAAAACGAGATGAAATCGAGCGTTACATTCTTTATGCAACTAATCATGATACTCCTGTTGGTTCGGTTTGTTTACAACTAACACATGATTCTGAAAAGCCGACATTCTTAGTACAACTGTATCAGATAAATTTTAAATTTGCCGATTATACTTTTGACGTAGCAAATATTATTACTCAAAAGTTAATCGAACGTATTCAAACATATGGAGATGAACGTAAGACATCGGTTGATTTAATATGGCCAATGCCAACATGTAGAGGACATTGGAAATTTGCATTGAAAAATAATAAATTTGTTTTGAAAAATACATATGCAGATTTTTCATTTCTTCCATTAGTCAATTCCTATGTTGAACAGTATTCTAATTCGTACGAATACAAAGATTTACCACCTGAAAATGTTACTCAGTCAATCGAAGATGAATAAAAAAAATTGACAATCCACACATTGTTTTTCTTTCTGTTTGATTTTTATTTTGCAAATAAAAAGAACCTTCAAGTCATTATTTAATTCTAAATTGGTAGTGCTGTCGTTGTTTGTTTTAGTTCTTGACGAGGAAGAACAGTAACGGGAAGTTTATTGTTATTCATATGAAATGATTTCAGAACATTATTGTTTATCCTAAATTAAAATAAAATAGAATTCAAACAAAAAACATTTTCATGTAAGAAAATTAATTACGTTTGCTTTTTATTATCGAATGATTTCATAAATAAAGAATTAGGAGTTGTTGAACGTGACACTGGCAGAAATTTTGCGTATCGACCATAATCACGAGCATCGTTCAAGCCTGAAAAAAAATCATCAAATTTATAGAATTCGATTTTAAAGTTACTCACGATATTTTGGTTTGCAATTGAAATCTAAAATTAAAACAAACAATGGAAAATACTCGAATTTGCATATCAAAAACTAACTCAGAGATAATTTGGCAAAGAGTAAATATATCAGAGACATAATTTTCAAAATACTTGTTTATTTTCAGTTTCACTTCTATTCGAACGGCAGAAACAAATGAGAATGCGTGATTTTTTTCATAGACTTAACATCAAGCGTGAATGAGACAGTAGATTCTATATAAACTCTCAACTTATTTTTCTTAGCATGCTGTTCTTCTGGTTATTTTAGTATTCTGATAGAATATTTTAGTTATGACAATTTCTGGTGATGTTCTCGAAATGATATACTTTCGATGAGTTCAATATGAAAATCAAAACCTTTTACAACAAGCCTCAAGTAATAATTTTATGAAATAAACAGAAAAAGTAAGTGACTACTATGTAAGTGATAAGAAAAATAAACAAAAGATTTAAGAGTCGATCATCGATATTTCAACCAGTAGAGTGTGGTTTAGAGAATATCAGAAAACTTCTTGCCAAGTATCATGTAGGATATGAGAAACGTTTATCCGTTAAGTTTGTATGTCAAGATGCTGATCGATCATTTTGAAATCTAACTGAGTATCAGTGGCGGCGGAGCCATTGAGACCTGTGAGGCTTGAGCCTCACCTAGCTTTTAACTGGAAAGGCTCAGTCTCACTTGATTTCGGAGTGAATATTGTTATTTTTTATTCAAAGAATGTGTTAGGTTAAGTACCTGACACGTTCAGATATATATTCTCACATATATCTATGTTCACAAGTCAATATTCTTGTCTCTATTCTTTCCAAAATCGTTTTTTGCTTAGTAATCTGTCAAGATTCTATTTAGTCTTGAAGTTCAGTCAGGACTCTTTCTATCGATGAAAGATAGATAGAAAGATTCTTAACAGAATAGCAAGAGGAATATCATTCTGCTGTTCTTTACACTCTATATAAATTTCTAATACTCATTTTATCGTGCATTCGTTCACACAAAGCCAAACCGCTAATATGATGAAATGAATAAGAAATATTGAAATGCATGCGGCTCCTATTTGTTGCAAATTAACGATAAGTATATACTAATATCTTATGATGAAATTTATTAGTTTATTTAGCTTTTTCTAAGCCTATAAATGATGAACTTGACGAAGAAGATTTGTAGCAGTGAGCAGTTGCTGAATATTTCAATAGATTTTTATTCTTTTCTCGAAACACTGTCATTTCTCTATTAAAATTGTCAGTTTGATAACTGCCTTTGTTCGCATTTTTTGTCGTGTCGTTACTTGTATCATTCTGTACTTTTTGTCGTTTGTCTAAGCTATGGAAATAAAATTTATCATTCTAGCACTATTTTTTTCAGTTATATTTTTATCGTGAAAACTATTTACTGACAAAAACGTTGATGACGACAAATCGTATTATAGTGTACGCACTAATTCAAAAAAAGAATGCAAGAATCTGATCAGATTAGCCAAGGAAAAACCGTAGACTATATTGAAAAGAGTCAGCCCAAGACTTCAAAAAATGTAAGATTCTTTGTAGATTCAAGATTTCTTGCCTATAGTCATCGAAGATATAAAAAAAAAATCTTCACAGATTTCTCAGCAAAACAAGAATCTGGACAGAATAGAGACAAGAATATTGACTTGTTGACGTACATATATCATATGTATAACTTATTTTCTTTCATTTTCTTCGTTTGGACCTTTCTCTTTTTGTGATGTTTAGATATTTTCCCTCTTTTTCATGTTTTCTTCCCAACATGCTTAGTGTTTTCCAAGCTGGTTTATGAACACCGTGAAAAAGAGGAAACAAAAAAAGTCAACAGAGTATACTAAATCGACAGCTGATTGATCAGCGTCGACCGACGATGAAAATAATGAAGAAATTCCACATGAAGATACATCACCTATCGTTGTCGATGATGAGCCAGAAGAACAGTTATCAAAGTGTGAATTAGCCCGTTGTGCGTCATCAATAGTGTACGTGTCAGCGACCGGATCCGAATCGCAATTAACATCGATGAAAGAGAAATGGTCGTTTCAAGCATCGTGGTTCAAAAATTTCTCCTAGCTTACTTTATGTAAAAATATTTTGAGTCTCACCTAGTTTGACGACGCTCTGCCGCCCCTCCTGAGTATCAATGCGATCATCGATTTTGTACAACGAGTAAGCGATGCAAAAGTCTTCACAAAAATGTCAAACTGTCTCATGTTAGACAGTGTGGCTGACTTATAAACCAATCAAAATTTTTTTAATGGAAAGAGTTATGTCTGAACAACAAATTTTCTACCAGACTTATTTTCTCAAAATGAATCTGAGAACAAGGAAAAGTGTAAATCAAAGCACCTCTTAAAACGTTCTTGCAACTATACTATGGAGCAACGTTGTTCTCTATTTTCTATAATTTGTTTTTAATCAGAAGATAAATCAGAAAACACTTAAAATAATAATATCTGTAGCATAAACAATGGTCTTTCCATTGGTATATATCGGAAGTTAAATTTAGTCTTGATGATTGTACCAAACGATATGTTCTTCTCTCAAAGAGACTAACTAATTTCGTCGTTCGCATTACGTGATCATTGCACAACGATAAAAAAAATATTTTGAACCATTAACGCAGACTAAATTGAGTCCATACATGATTTTTGAAGATAATGAGTGATTATCTTGCGAAGTGATAGTTTTTGCAAAATACTCGATCATAGAATAAACGTCATGTTTAAAATGTTTCTGATTCAAGAGTCAAGAACGAATCTACAACTTTGACCAATGTTGATATCGATAGAGATTTTGATTCTCTACATTTTTATGTGTTTTTTTTTTGTTCAAGTTTGATACATGGAGCTCGAAATAATTGAGAAATACAAAATTTTGAAGTTGAAAAATCGTTGCAAGAACTTTCTATAGAGGCGCTTGGATTAGGACTTTTCCTCGTTCTCAGATACATTTTGGGAAAATACGTCTGGTAGAAAACTTGTCGTTCAGACATCACTCTTTCCAATAAAGAAAGTTGGATTGGTTTATAAGTCAGCCACACGGTCTAACGTAAGACAGTTTGACATTTTTGCAAAGACGTATTCGTAGGTGCATACATATCAAACATTGAGATTCGTTTAATAAAAATTCTTTTTCTTAAAATCGTTATCTTGTTCAAGATGACCATTGAACTATTTTTTTTCTTGTATTGAATCAACTATATTTCATGAGAAAGATTCTATGATTAAAATATTTTTATGATATATATGTTTTTGAATGAAGCCATAACTAGTAGTTTACGTAAACAAAGGTAGTTCTCTCATTAAATTTATCTTGCTAACTTTGATACACTTAATATATCGAACAATAAAACTCTACCTGCTTTTAAACGACCACTTAGATTTTGTGAGTAAGAATTATTTCGACGTATTTTAGAATCTGTCACATCATAAACCTATTTGTCGACGAACGAAATAGAATGAATAAATATACATATATATATATATAAATGAAAGCTTCCATTTGATTTTCTTTATTTACATGATATTTTTCTACTAAAAGTAATTGTTGATTTGCCGTCAATGGTAATTTACGACGATTTACACCTGACTTTAAACGTTGATTGACTTCTTCTTTAATTGGATATTGTTGTAAATCTGATTGAAATTGTTTCGTTTTTTCTTCTGTATCACTATAATGTTGATAAGAATCCATGACATAGGGATCGGGTCGAGATTCTTCTTGATATTTTTCTTGTTTATGAATACTCGATGATGAACGAGAATGAGTAGATAGAGATCGTTTTTGTTTTCTTCGTGAGAAATCTTCATAAAAATAGAATAGTTTCAATGTTTTTAGACAGTGAAAACGAAAAACTAACGCAATGATGTTGTTCCATGTGCTTCTAGATGAGAAATATCGCCCATATCACTGATTACACATGAACTTGTACATCTACGATTGTGCCAATATTTGGTTTGACCCTGAATAAGAATTGGAAAAAACAGAAAGTACAACAATACTGAATAATAATACTTTCAAAATGTCGATGAGGATCAATTGAAATACTTGGCATATGACTTTTTCTACAAATAATTTTATTTTAATCGATCTATTCATGATAGACAAGAGATTTACTTCTTAGGTCTTGGCTTTGGTTTTTCAATTTCAATGAAACTTTCATAATCGAACTGTTTTCGAGGCTTATTGGAGAGCTCTTCAAGTAAAATTTTCTCACGTAAATGTGACTAAAAATAATTTACAAAGAAATTAGTCATTTATATAAATCATTTTCTGACATTTCTAAAACGTTGATTGAGTAAAATTAAACTTGTGCTCGTATTTGTTGTATCGTAGAGTCCTGACATTGGAATTGTATATGGTCGATCATTTTCCGGTGAAATACATGCTCTAAACATGAGAGCAGTATATTCATAGACGATGAGAAAAGAATTGAATAGATACCGTGAGAATAACTTCAAGTATTGTTCACGTGTCTTGCCTACGCCAACTACTGTAGACGTAACACTCAACTTGTCGAATTGATATGGAATCGATTCAGGAGATATGTAATTCATTTTCGTCGAGTTATTACACAGATGAAATCTACAACAGAAATATTATTATTCATTTCAATCACTCTCCTTTTTTCTTTAAAAAAATCATTGCTCTTTTTCTTTCTCCGTTACTGTGTCTTCTGATTTTCTTTTTTCCACATAAAGTAAAGAAAGAACTATTCATAGATGCAGTTCCTTTTCTTTTTTTTTTTATTAAATTACAAGTTAATGCAAGAATCGAATCATTAAATTTTATGAGTTTGCTTAGTATAATCAAAACTGTGTGCAATTTTGAATCAACGCATGCATTCAGTTGATTCATCGTCATCTGATAATGTCGACATTGGTGAAAAAAATTGTATAAATAGTTCAGAGAGAAACATGAGAAACAGACATGTGTATATTATTTCTTTTTTATATTTGCCGAAATTGTTATTTGCTTTGGCAGAAGCCTGTGGAATTATTTTTTTTCATCATGAAAATAATTGAATAAGTTTTCAAAGTAAAAACAAAAGTAATCTTTTCAACAAGGCATTGCTCCAACTTTGTACGAATTGTATTCTACTTTAGAAACTATTGTGCAGCTACTTGGCTACAGCAAATATTCATTTTTTGTTGCCGATAGTTATTTGAAATAAATTATGCATACGATATTTCTAAACAACTAATTATGCGCAGGTATCATATCTATGAAATATTACAATGTTGAAAAATCTGTTCGTTTAATTTTGAGTTCGGTAAAGTTATTTTCATTTTGTCATGAAACAAAATCGTATTGAGCTCAATGAAACGACCACAAATTTTTACAGACTCGTCATTTTGAATGCTCGAATCAATGGCAAATATTTGACTAAAGTCGTTATCATAGATGTTTGAGTGTAGTTAATGACAACTCATGATTAAATGTACATTGATTTACATGTCGACTAAAACTAATTATTCAGTTGATCAAAAAAACATTCCAACATAAAAAAAGAAACACGATTGTCACTCCTACACAAATCTAAATAGAATATTAAATTTTTTCATGTAAACAAGTATCATTTTGTTTAGCTTGTACTTGTTATCTATATCTATCAAGTGTTAAAAGGTCAATATGACACAATGAGAACATCACTTGGAAAAACAGTTTTCTAATCGATGATTTTTGTTTTCGGTTTTCTTTCTATGGAAATGATCGATGATGCTTTTATTGCTCATTGAGAGTAATGATTTAATTAACTTTGCTTTTGATATAAATCTGAACTAGAAAATTGTATACAACTTTTTACAATCGAAGCCTTATTTTACTACATACATGAACTAGAAACAAATTTTCAAATCTAATTCAAATTTTATGATAATTCTCTGACTCTGCTCATATGGCAAACATTTGAGAGAAATCATACAAGAGAATAAAAAACACAACAAGCATTAGTATTTTTTTTATAACAAAAACTTGTTGATTCGATTGAAAATTGGATTGAATCCGTGACAAACTAGTACCTCACGAGAATTAACTTAGACTACTTCATTCTTTTAGAAGTATTATCTAATTTGGATTAGAAAATTTGATCGAGATTATAGAAAAAAGTATTCGAATCAATTTTAAAATCATTCAATACAATCGATATGGATAATCTCTATACGTCAACATTGATAGTTTGTATAGAATTATGAATCATTTATTTCAACGTAATTATAAAATTTTATTTCGATTAGATCAAAGCTTCGACCGATGATAATAGAACTTTGTCTATGTACATATTTTCACATGTACAATACAAAAAAAAAGATTTTGTGTGATCGAATGGCATAAGCGAAAAAGAATAAATGATTTGGCACTAATGACAGATTATACTTCTGTACAAATTTGATCAGTATTTATTTGAAAACTAGTTAAGGATTTGGAATGCAGCAATGTTGGCCGAGGTGGTGGCAATGGTGGTGCTCTTTGAGTTAGTGTAGGTGAACGTTTCCGTCTTGGTAGTGGATCCGTAAATCCAATAGAATCGTTTTCACTAGGAAAACGGTATGGAATAAAATTTGTCAACGACTTAGAGTGTGAAGTTAAATTATTGGCTGATTTCGTTAACATGATATCTGCTTTTCCTTGTCGTTTGATTCTTTTTGGTACATTGGGTAACTTATTGCTGTGATGTTGTTTTACATTCAAATTTGCTTCTTGATGACGTTTTCTATGTTCGATTATAATAACACAAACACGATAGAGTTGTAAGAGAACAACAAGCAAGTTCTTTGTTGTAAAGAATATATTCGATTGTGAAATAATTTTATAATGAATTATTAAACCAAGACGGAGACAAAGAAATGGACCATCTTGTAAAAGAATCGTTGTTGATAGAGCCTAAGAAAAAGAAAACTGAATATTTAAAAGAACAACAAAAACAAACACATATTTACCCATAATTCAGTTTCCCAAAACAGTCCGCAATTAAAACATCGTTGAAATTCTGTTTTCTGTTTTCCTTTCGTACGATTTTTACGTGATTTTGTTGCTGTAACAACTAGTGTAAATTGCATTAAACTTATTGACCAAGCGGCTAGTATCAGATGAACAATAGTTGAATTACCGTGAACACCAGGTTCTTTGAATGCTTCAAATAATTCAATAATATCCGCTATTGAACATCAATAAAGATTGTACTAGAACGTGAAAGTGAAACCAAAACATCAATCCTACCGGCTGTTCCAATATACACAAGTAGTAATTGAGAAAGTTGATCTCTTGTCATTGTTTTTCCAACTGGTAACAACCATCGTCCTATGATGAGAACAAGAAGAAGAGTTTGTTCAACAATTTGTGTCCACATTTCAGCTGGAATTTTCCATGGCACAAGCTTTAGACGACAAAAAAAATAAACAATTTTATTTTCTAATGCAAAGGAAAGACCAATCGTTACACTACCGGTAATGTATCATCAGTATCAATATTTGTATTTCCTTGTGTAACTGGCATCAGTGCAAGTGCTTGTGTAACATTAAAGTTCGATCGTCGTTCTGCTAGATCAAGCTCAAGAAACCATACACTGGGTATGACAGTACACAAGTAAAAGAAAACAGATGGACAAAACCTAAATTCACATTGATTTAATGAGTACATATATATATATATGACAATTAGTATAGGAAATATGCTGTGGCATCGTCTTCATCTTTTTGTTTTTTGATATTTCCAAATTGAGAAATAATACATGATCCTAGGAAGATACTTATCTGAAGATGCAACAACATCGTCTACTTTATAAAAATTAAACATATCTTTGTTTAACAAAATACTAACGCTACTCTTATAAAGTTTTCCGAATGATTATTCTTGTTTATTACATTTATGGTCTGTTTCCTGAATACAAATTGATTGTCGTCAAGCAAGTATAGATCGGATTCAAGAAATATCAAAACGAATTTGTTATACTAATTTTCATCATATAGGAAATCAAAGATAATTTCGTAACATTTCTATTCCGCTAGATCAATATATCTATATATGCACACACGTATAATATTCAATTACCATTTCCATTCATGACCATTATTTGCATAAAGTGTAACAAAAAATTCAACTGGTATACCGAAAAGTCTACAATATGATAAATAAGCCAACTGTATCTATAAATTCATTGCTTTGTTGCTTACGTAATGGCTTGAAACCAATATTTATTTTGTTTGTAGACTAGAGCGACACGCCAAATAGCTGCAATACCATGTATAGCAAATAAAATTCGAGCGGCTGCTGCAGCTGTTACGGCAAGAAATTCAGACATAAACCACTAATAAAAAATAAAGAAACAAAGAGAAATTTTTTTTAAAAGTTAAAATCAATCCGATGGTAGCGAAAAATCATGGGTGCTAGAGATACATGTGACTAATGATTTTGGAAGATATGTTCGTTGTTCAAGAATTTTTATTTGATTTCATTGATCGCATTGATACATTTAAATTTAATATGAGTGAATATGATGATTCTATAATTAATCAATGAGATTTTTCTTCAGAAACTATGTTTATTTGGTCCATTGATCTTGTTGTTGACTTCCATACACATTGAAGAAGTTAAAAGTGTTAAATTTTTGTCTTTATTGAAAGAAAAAAACAATCGTTCAAATCTAACTCTAAAGTTTGAAATCCTGATATTTCGCTAATCATTCGAAAATCTTTAGTAATCGTATGTCACCCTATTCTATAGATTGTTTTAAATATGCATAAAACCTTGTGATCTCATGGATATCCTTGGTAATCTTGGTGTCTATTGTAAAAGACAGCAATGTTTTCCTTGGCATTTATAAGTAACCCGTCATGCACAATTTCAAATGAAAATAGGCGTACGTGTCCGTGAGTGTCTACGTCGACGAAAACGGTCATCTTCGAACTTGTAAGCATAACAAGAAAGAGTGTTCGTTGCTTTCGTCATAGGTATCCTTGTTGTCGTACAACGGCTATCACTTAATTATTAGATGCTGCAAGTTTTCAATATGCTTCAGCTTCTAAACAACGATTGAAAGATATTTCATTAAATTTTAGATAGATTTGAACACGTCGCAAAGTTACCATTTCTATGTAAAGAAAAATTTCACTTGAATTGAATATCAACATCAATTTCTCAATTTTAGAAACGCTGCTTTTCTGAAAAATTCACATTTTCTTATCATTAAAACCTCAACCTCAACTAATCAATCTCTTTCTTGATAAATCACTTAACTAATGCAGTCAAGTTCTATCGGATCATTATCTAAGGGAAAGAAATTAAGCAAGCAATCATTTAGAATATCCTAATCTATTTTTATCGGGTAAATATTTTTCTAAATAGGAATGTCGTATAAAAGATGAATAATCAATTTATTTGATTGAATTCACTCGTCTTAATTATCAACAGTATGACTTACTTGAATACTTTTAATGCATGAGTACTGTCTTAATCTTCTACCCATGGCGCTATGCGAAATAGAAAACAATGCAAATAACCATCTATTTCTTCTTGAGGATGTAGAGCGCTGTTATTAATCATGAAACATCCATAAAAAGCCGACCATATGACTGATCCGATTGATTTCTTCTGTTTTCGATTATGTTTAGGACAAACTGTAAAGTTGTGTGTCAATGGTACCATATTGAAATTCTTCTTAGTAGTAAATACATAAATCTATATTTATTTCTCTTGACTTTTTGTTTCCTACTCGCTATGCTGATAATCCAATATTCGACACAGAAACATCTTCGGATAATATCACATAAGAAAAAATGAATCACTTACCTTAATCTGTGTTGTAATTGATTTATCGTTGATATTTTGTCGTTCATTCTTTCGATTAATATCTATGTTTTTCCTGTCTGTTGTATATTGATGTAAAAAGTATTTACGTCGTGTCATTTTTATTTTTTAAGATTGAATCACTAATTACAACACTGTATATATTCCCTATTATTATATGTCTATTAGCAAATCAATAGTCAACTGATTTCAGTCAAGCATCGTTTGATCGTGCTATGTTTTTATAACAATAAGTGTCAAGCAGTATACTCTTTTTTCTCTTGTGCTCCCCCTTTGTCGTTTGTTTAAGCTTTCTACAATAATATCGAATCGGTAATAAATAGAAGAACACACTTGGTCGAATGACGGCACCCTACAATTATAATCGAGTATTCTTATCGGTCTATTCTAATGATACGATTAACATCTTATGATCTCGGAAATAAGGAAAAAAATGTGTATTAGGCAACAATCCATTTTTCCGTTTTTTATTTATTTTTATAAAAGATTGTTGAATGCAATGTCATATGTGTTCTATGAACAGATGGTGAACGAATAAATCAATGGAGATTGATAATTTTTTTTTTGTATTGTAGTCTGAAGTAAGATTGTTGAACCGATAGAGATGCAAGAAAAGTTGTTGAAATATGCTTCACGATTAAATTGCACATAGGTTTGAAGTTTTTATGTTCATTAAGTATAATGCCTTTTGTTACATTTTTCTCTTTCTTCATTTCTCTAGTCATCGAACAATTAAAATAGTAGTGGAAAATGGGAAAAGACGTTGATTGTATGTGTGCATACATTGATGTAAGCAACAATGACGAAAAAAAATATCATACAATCTTTTAGCATTCCTCGCATTTTTTTTTCTATTGTTTACGAAGAACGGAAATGAATAATCGAAGAGAACAATTTTTACTTGTTAAGCATTTAGTTCGATAGTTTGAAAACGTTTTTTGAAAGTATTCTTAGATAATTTCCTATTAGAGTTGTATTCCTCAGAATAATGAAAAATTCAAATTTATCAATTTGAAATTCATTCGATAAATTATTGTGAAATGGAAGAAAACTTGACTGATAACATTTATTATGCATGTAATTATATACGTACATGTAGTAGAACATAATGAAAAAAACAGCATTCTAGAAAAATAGTTCATCGTCAATCGATGTAATACTTTCTTCTTTTGTCCAACAAGATATAAAACGATAATTGGTACGTACGTCTGATAGAAATGCATCTTTCCAGTCTTCACAAATCATGACATGAGTAATCATAAAAACCTCGTAAATTAAGATAGATAGGATCGGTAAACTATCAACGATATGACAGATATAAACATAGAAAATATCACACACACCATAGTACGCATGCTTCATAGGAGATCAAACACCGCATTGGAATCATATCTTTGTCAAACGTAGAAGCAATTCTTTTTTTGAATTTTCAGAGAATTAAGTTAACAAATAATGAAGAAAAGTAGTTCATAATAAAATCCCATTGTGAATCACAACTGTTTTATTTATTCTTCATCTAAACTATTTCTTTTTCTTTTCTCGAGACAGATATTTCTGTGCTGTCAATTCAAAGTAGATGACAAAAGATGCGGTACTTACTTGCGTATGTGGCTGAAATTTTGAGTTTTGAATCTCACTATTAGAGATGTACTATAAGAATATAAAATTTTTTCTTCATCTCATTAGTGACAAAATTTTTCTTTCTTGAGTCTCAAAACATAACTTAAATGTATTCCTTCATCTGAAATATCTCTAAAGAGAAAGAAATATTACAAGAGCTATTCATTTTAAATGACAGATTTAGAGAAAAATGAAATATATTTGACATTATCTACTGTTCCAATAGATTGCTACTAGCGATGAATTATCAAAGCTAAACTTTAAGACCAAAGCCGACCAGCTGACCGATATGTTTTGTTGTACACACTAATGAAATCTAACATACGATTTTATCAGTACAAAAAGATCTCTGATAATCTACATGAAATTCACTTTACTATCTATTTTTATTCTTGACGAACATAAGTCTACCGTTTACACTTATCCGCACACATGCATAGTCGTAAGTTTAACGTTAAGCAAGGAAACAATCATGACTATGCTATGCTTTTCATTCGTTGTTTCATAGAACCTATTTCATATACATCGACTTTCGAATACAGCTATAGATGAAATCCATCGGCCATAGAACATGTGAAACACTGTTAATAAATAAAAGTAGATGTTATATAAAAATTTACACTAGTTTCTTTAGAGATATAAAGACCGTTCGTATGAAACTAGTACAAGTTGTAGAATCTAAAAGTCCATCAAATCCGATAAGTGAAAGACGGCGAGAAGTTTTCGAAGAATAGAAGAAGATGCTTTAAGATCAACATTAAATTTTCTCATCGTTTTTCTAGAACTTACCTATCACAAAATGTGTATATTGTAGAAGATTTTTTTCAAAAAAAACTGTAGTTCTGAATTCTATCGCTAAAATATTGTTCTCTAATAAAGGACTATAGAATGTGTTAGCCCTGCAAACAAAAAGAAAAGTTACTTTCTGTCGCATAGATCATGAACTCACTGATTCAAGCAAATGAAACATGAATTCGAGTTCCTAGTAATAGCTCAGCGACATTGCCCGATTAATTATGGCAACTAATACAAATCTATTAAGAAAAAGAAGTCATAGATTCAATACGAACCCTTTGAGTGCAAGTTAACTCGTACTGATTGGATTAATGATTCTAACTTATTAATGAATATTGTTTGCTATTTTTGAATCAATTGATACAGATGACACGTATTATGTTGATGATTACTTAGAGCCTATCGTTAACGAAACACGCAAATCAACTAGAGAACTGGTTTTCAACATGTGCTAAATTGTGTGAAGATCGTCGTTGACTGTCCAGTCATTTAACACTAGTGTTTATTTAACAAGAGAAACCACTAATATAATGCTACATGTGTTTTATTCACCAAATATTGTACAACATATAATCTCTAATCAAATAGTTATATTCAATCGAGTTCAACTGATTACATGAAACATAATTTGGTTATGCAGTTTTCAAGGTAGTTGAAACAATTTTTAAAAATGAATTCAAAATGAGTTTCGAGTGATTTTACGTGAAAAGTGATTTCGGTGATGAATATTTACTGTACTACAACTATTTCAAATCTTTAAAGAAAAATCTCTGTATTATTATACTGGTATTGAATGTTGACAATGTCATTGTTAAACAGTATGAAAACATGATTTCCGTTGATTATTATACTCACTGTAGGACAACACTTTTGACTAATACAAATAGCTCTAGGTACTAGTGTCGACATCGCTAACTGCTTTATCATCATCTACATTGCAGAGTACACACTGTAGGCTATATGAAAAGAGGAAAATAACTTCGTTAGAAAACAAAAACTTTACATTCATACTGATTCTTTTAGCATTCACACTTCAAAGTATTTGAGCATGCGTTTCACACGAATTTTATTTTTCTGATTGCATTTGATGTTGTTCAGTCGCCAGAAATGTTAGCTCAAGTTAAAAGAGAAGATGTTATTTATATAGTATCAGTCAAGTTATTGACAATCAATTGAAATAAAACGTAAATTATGTTTAGCTAAAATAAAAGCCTATATTTGAAGAATGAAATTTATTGATCTATCATCGAACTAATCAATAAATGTCAAATGGAAAGTCGAATGTAAGTAGTCATTTGACTATAAATTTAAAACAAGATATTTATTCTAATTAGTTCTGACCTATGACAAGACATACACATTATACTCTTTGTTCTTATTTTTTTATCTTAAAGCAAATTAAGAAAAATTTCTAAGCTTGCTTTTATCATATAAATATGTTGACTACTTGATTATCATAGTTTTGCTACAATATGATTGATAATTAACGATCATTTTTCAGAATGAAAAAGATCGTTGATAATCTTTCGATAAACTAACGATTAATGAACTGAGAAATCTCCAGGCAGATTTATATCGTGCCTTGAAGAGACAACGATTGTTTATTTTAAGAATACCTTCCGTAGGGTGAATATCATATAACAACGATAAATATCTGAGGATCGTTCAATGTTGACGAACCAGAAATGAAGTTGCGTAACATCATTTATTGAATATTTTGTTTGATTGTATGTCTTTTTCGTCTATGTTTAATTGTTCTCTGCATCCGTTATAAAAATCAATCAACAATACCATACAAACAACGAGATCTCATGGCGATGTAGAGCATTCTCATTGAATCTGTATACATTTCTATATACTCGAAATAGTCATTCGATAAATATTTTCTTTCACTTCGAACGATAACAAAGCTTTATCCAATTGAAAGTCATACCTGCTTTCATAAAAGAAAATGATAGTCTTCAATCATTACTTCTGAATGCATAGAAATCATACGATTGACAAGTATTTGAGTGACTCAATCTACTCATAACCAAAGTCTTAAGTTATTTTTGATCGATCAGATAAATCTGAATTAACAACGAAGTGCAAGTGCAATGAATCGATAAAATTTATTGTACTTACTAAGGCATCTTTGCAAATAGCTACTAATTTTGATTCACATTGATCTGAGTTCAACAAGTCTACAATAAGAGAAATTCACAATAATATACTTATTGTAAAAATGTTCCTAAGATTATAAATCTTCAAAGATGACTCAACTTGCTCTGTGTTTTGTATGCATCGAGAAGCCCATTATTGATAAAAACAATATGTTATTGACAATTTTAACAAGACCAGTGAGTTGTGTAAAATTTGAAATTGAAGAACTCTGATGAATGATGCAAAACTTTTGTGAACAGTAATTATTTCAATCAGCGTGTCATAATTAAAGAAGATGAAGTCTAATTTAGAGGAATATCATACTGTTTTCTGCCAGGTTTTCATGAAAAACCAAATAAAGAATCGAATGGAACAAAACAACAGGACAACGTTTGTGGAACGTGAAAAACAAATTCAAAAACTGGTGTGGTATTCTTTTTTATAATCCGCCGAATTATGGATTATTTGCGACACACCATATTATAGTCCCATTCAAGAGTGTACTAGTTACAAAAATACAAACTATGATAAGAATCTTTTTAGTACATAATTACAAAACATTTCTACGAAGTTTTATTTTTCAACACATTTTAAGTGCTGTAACACAAATAGATATTTTTTTCATAAGATTTATACGACCTATATCATTAAAAATGACCCCAGCTGATACAAATGTATAAAAACAGATACGACATAGAAACGCACTTCAAACGAAAAACTTAAATCATTTTATTCTTGACAAAGTTGTTGTTCAACAATAGTCAAACATCTGGACGGAATATATTCATTTTGCAAGTGTCACTCATCACTACTTAATCTTGATAATTTAATCAATTTATTTTCGAATGATACAACTGATTGAATTTTTCATTATCGCTTTCATCAGAAGACAACGACGCAGACTGTTGATTGCAATCATTAAACAATTCAACCAGTGCAGGCGTTTACCCCACACTTTCAAGATATAGATACTTCTTGATTTATAATTGAACAACTATTAACAAAAACACACTGCCTATAATCATGAGCGTACATCATCTTCTGATCATATGTAACATGTGTGCAAAGAATTGTTGTAGCAATGGAGAAATTTTAATTAACATTTTTTTTTCTCTTATCGAATTACATCAAACACTTGCATGGATAACAATAGTTTATGATTGAAAAAAAATCTGCTAATCTGCTATAGGCGACGTTTAAAAACAAAAGCTGCCTTCTATCATATCATAGAATGTGAATAGTCAAATTCTTTTTATCAAGGAAAAGGTTTTTAGATAGTAATCATGATATATAGACATGTTGGATGCATCGTGATACGATACAATAGTAGCATATTTTTGACAGCACTGTTGATCGTCTTGATTGATAATATTTGTTATTATTTGTTGACCAATCTAGACCTACACAATTAATGGGCTATGTTCTGAAAAAAGAAAAGTTATTGAAATACATTGACTGTTTCTTTCATAGTACAGCTAATGATTGATTTGTCTTATCAAAGATACAAAAATGTCGCTGATTCATATATACTCAAGTCTTTTTCTACGAGTGAATATAAATATATACGTACAAGTACTATGTGTAATGTATATATATATATATATATGTTTTTTCTTTTCTTTCTCGTTCTCGTCTTCTAATGTCTGAAAAAGATCGACCGTAAAAAATTTCTGTTTTGACAACTATGATTGTTTTTCTCTGTTACCATCAACAGAATAAAAAGAATAAAATTCATATAAGATTTAAAGCAACAATCTAGTATTGTGAATAGAATTAAGCATAGATTATTCATGATACATATTATTTAAAATTAGTTCATCTATGTAATTGTTTTGCTCCAATTGATCGGATCATCGGATAGGATAGCTCTCTCAACGTGCCATTGGTGCATACGATTCCATTGATCAAATTCCCATTTATTTTCCATTAACTAGGAAAACAAACAATATAACAAATGTATGCATAGTACTATTCATTGATTTTAACGTTATACCTGTTTATTTTTGGTAGTAACTTTGAATAGTAATTGAGCTCGTTTCAATCTTTTTTGTCTGTCCTCTTCTAAATCTTCTCGATCTCGTTGAATAGTATTTTGAGATTCTAAATTTTTAAGATAATATGCGGCTTTATCTGTTTTACTTTTTTCTTCCATTTGCTCTTTTAGTGTTGATCGAATCTGTTTACTTAACATGAAGTACAAGACAAGAAAAAAGTCAATGCTAATAGAAGTATCAATTCTACGTACTTGTACGATTCACGTTCGGCAATATTTGAATACGGATAGATTGTATATTGTATATGTTCTCTATTCCATTGTCTTTGCTGCATAGCTCGTACTCGTCTATAATTAAAGTAATGTCTATCTGGAGTTTCGAACATCGTCGTCATTTTATATGGCTCATCAGGTAGACTAGCAATGATTCGTTCAGGTGCTTCATAAAAATCATATTGATGACGCATATCTTCACGCTGTAATGGTTCCCAAAGATAATCATAGTCGGCAGGCTCTCGTATTAATGGTTTCCATATGTCATTGTGTGCATTGACCCCAGCAGTTTTTTCATGCGGTAATTTTTTCAAAACTTCATCGGATCTTCGAGTAATTTTTATTTTTGGTGAACGTGCACGTATCGGTGGAATAGAACAACGTATTAATCCTGATGGTAACAATTTATGCAACGTGTCCGATGAATTCAGTGATGGTTGACGTAACACAGTATTGGTATCTTTGAGACGCGGCAAAGATTGAGTTCTTGATATTGGCAGTGATCCGACTGAACGTACATCAGTTGCTTTTATGTCAAGAAAAGGTAGAACCGTCATTGTTATTTTTTCTTCAACGTTCAAATTTCATTTGAATTCACTTCACAATGTTATTTTTCCGGCAAGGCAGTTAAAGTATGAGATTTATGCCCATAGAACATAAAAAGTCACTGAAAAAGCATTAGTGGAATGTTTTTCTTTTTTTTTCAGCTTTTTTTCTCTCTTCGACGTATTTTGTACTGCACTCGAGTTTGTAGCAAAAGTCAGACGAGAAAAGTATTTTGATGATTGTACAAACATATGTTGTTCGCCTTGTTGTTGGTCGTTTAAGAAACCAGAGAAAAACGATGGGATTGAAAGGTTTCGCTTAATGCTCATGGCACTTTTTGCGAACAAAAATGTTGGCATGATAGAAGAAGAAAAAAAATTACCATTGATGCTGTTTGTAAAAATAATAATAGTAATATTAGGTGTCAAAAAATGTTTTTTTTTATTTTGATAATTATTGAACGATTAAAAAAGAGGTTTACACGCGAATATTTAAAGAATTATTTTTAAAAAAAAAAGAAAGAGAAAGTCACTGTCGATGGAGAAAAGAAAGCTGATGTTGTAAATGTTCGCGCTTATTTAACCTGTCATCAACTTGTAAAATTCTATTGAAAAGAAAAGAAAGTAAGCATTGACTTAAGTCTAAATCAATATTGATGACTAACCTTCGTAATCAACAGTGCCTGAACCATCTTCATCGACTTCTGAAATGATCTGTTCAACTTCATCATCTGGCATGTCAGGATCGAGTGCCTTGAAGATCATTTTCAAATCTGCTACCTAACAATTTTAAAAACCAAATTTAAATATCGATCTATATGTATATATATATATATTGTAGCAAGGTTTTGCTTACATCGATGACACCACGGCTATTCTTATCGAATACACGAAATACTTCACGTAATTCTCTTTCATCTTCGGCTTCTTTTGTTTTCTTGGCCATCAATGCAAGAAACTCATCCTAACATGAAAAACGAACAACTATATCATTCCTTCTGTTGGTTCTTATACATATACGTACGAAATCAACGGTACCACTTCCTATAAACAACAATAATTTATCATGGGATACTACAAGAAAAATTTTAAACAAACATACCATCACCATCAACAGCATCAATACATTCGGCCAATTGATCAGGCTTCAAATTATGTCCAAGATTTTTCATGACTGTACCAAGAAGTGATGTTGAAATTTCTCCTTTCTTGTCTTTGTCATACATGTTGAATGCATCTCTAATTTCGGCTACTTGATCCTCGCTGAGTTGAAATTCTTGTTCTTCTTCGGCCTAGAATAAATTCTTTGCTAAATTATGATGCTATTTTTAAATAAAAATCATCTCACTCACCATGCTGATCTGCTTGTAATTTAGTTGCACAGAAAGAACGTATTACTTGGTAAATATCTACTGTTGCTTCCTGAAGTACAATCTCTACAAACACAGCGAAAAAGAAAAAAGAAAGATAGATAGGCGGCACTACGTTGTTTGTTTCCTATAAATAATAGTCCAAGAAAATGCTCTATACATATATCTTTCCCGATACCAAATGTGCACAACGAGTAAGCGGACGTGTAGAAGTAACTGTACGATTATCGAGAAAAGCGGAGAGAAAAAAGAAGAAGCTCTAGTACGTTGTCGAGAAAACAAGAGAAATATTTCTGCGCACATCATGTCAAGGCGTACATATACAAATGCGGATATCGAAGAGAAAGAAATATACCACTCGTATAGTACTGAGGTTATATTAAACATAGAACGTACGACTAATTTTTCTTCCAGAGCCATATGAGACAAAGACAAGAGACCATACGATGTGCATACATAACACGATAGATGATGGAATATGCGCGGATTGATAACAACGACGACAAAAATAGCATACAAGGAAAGAGAATTCGTCGAATTTTCTTATACAAATAGATTCATTTCTTTTTCTGTCAATGATACATTTTATAAGACATAAAATTTTTAGTTTTCAGCATTAACTAGACCAATCCTAACAGTAATATTTGTATCAAAAAGAACATGAATCACTCACTTAACAAACATTATATCATAAAAAATCTTGTTTGTTTCTATCGATTTTCTTCTCGTATTGTGTACCGTAGCATTTTGGTTTAGGTGATCAAATAATTTCAAATATTCTAAATAGACTTCTATTCTATTGTTTTCATTTATGATCTCTATTAAAGAGACTGATGAGAATAATAAACTAACAGCATGACATATTCGTCGCTTGTTTTGCAACCTAATAGAACAACTGTCTACGTATCATCTACAAAGCATTCTTTGTATGTCTACGAGAGAAGAAAAGAATTGTTGTGGTATGGCCTTTGCCAAATATAATAACGATAGGAGACTTTTGTTCCGTATGCCATGAGTTCCAATTATCGATGGATGACGCGCCGACGCACATTCGTGCAACCAATCCTGTACGTCGTTTACAACATTTACTCGTGAAACCATTGAGAAGCGCACTAGCATATCTCAAGTAATAGATAGATAGAGAGATACAAAAAAAAACGCATACATATAGAAAATATTAACAGCAACGTAATCAAGCATATACGCAGAGAATAAACCAACACAAAAACACAAACAGTATCACATCAAGATTCGTAGAGAGCAGCTGGCCTAGAAATAGTTTTCCTTTGCTTCTGCTTCATTGTCTCATAAACGAGCGTGTGTCAAATCTAATTTCTTGTTTGTGTCCCCTTTTTTTTTCGTCTCTCATTTATACATTGATTCATGTTCGATACTGTTATTGTTAACTATTATTCTCCATAGTACTGATGACAATGCGAGCTAATTCTATTTCAATTGAACAAGAAAATAGTATGTACCAATGACACTCAGAGATACTTAATGCATCTTTATATCTATCTATTATTTATATTTGAAAATAGAACTTAAAGAAGCTTTTGCTTTATTTGATCGAATCGGTGGCGGTGTTATTCGTACCAAAGACCTTGCGTATGTTATTCATTCTATTGGTTATCAAACAACGCCAGCTGAACTAGAACAAATGATACGAGAAGTTGATCAAGATGGTTGGTTTAAAACTAGATTTGTAGAAGGAATATATCTTACTCATTTGTTCTCTTCCCCGTATTTAAGGTAATGGTCTTATAGATTTCAATGAATTTAAAACAATGATGAGTCACAAGGATGATAGTAAATTAGAAATGTTCAATGATGAACTTCTCAATGAAGCATTTCGCATTTTTGACAAGGATGGAAATGGTTTTATTACAGAAATAGAGCTTCGTTCTGTGATGCGTAATCTCGGTAATAAAGTTGTTGTGCATTTGAATAGAAAGAAGAAATTTTCTTTTGTTCACAATATTTTTTCAGGCGAGAAATTAACTGATGATGAACTTAATGATATGATTCGAGAAGCAGATTTAGATGGAAATCGTCAAGTAGATTACGCTGAATTTTCTGCATTAGTTCGTCGTATTCTTCAAATACAAAATCTTTCAACGAATCCAAATTTAACGAATAGCTCAGGAGCATATGAAGGTCGAGGAATTATTCCATTTATTGACGATGATCCTGAAGAAGACTTGGATGATGAAATTAATACTAATACTAATAATAATAATGATAGAACATAAAATACGTATGTGCAATGTTAATGTCGGATTATGAAAAACACAGACCGCAACAATAAGCTCAGTATTTTTTAATTTCATTCTTTGCAATTTTATTAGAATTTAAAACAGAAATCGATGAGCCTAAAACAATATTTTTGATAATGAAACGTTTTTTATCTATTTATTAAACCTTGAATAATATCTAAGCGAAATCTGCTCAGATATGAATTTATTCATTAGTATTTACTATATATAAATGTTTATAACTAATCAATTGCGTTGTATCTATTTATAAAAACAAAACAAAAAAGAAAAGAAACAAGACTCGTTTTTTTTTAAATGATACAATAAAAAGAACACGTAACTCAAAAAGGTAATCTCTTTAATAGTACATCTGTATCAATATCTATTGGTAAATCACCAAAAATCGAACCACGATTAGGCCCAAGACGTGATGCACAAAATATATCACTAACTGATTGTGGTAAATGACGAATAAGTAAACCAGCTTGAAGACATAATGCTACTTGTGTAGCCAATGTTCGCGCATGACGCTCGAGCGTATGAACTGGAAGATTTTTCCTTAGTAGATTCTTTTCGACCTGTTCAAATGCAGCATCTAAATGTTTATTTGAGCCTTTAGTTTCATGCATAAACGATATATATGCTTCAAGTGATTCAGGTGATTTTTTCATCGAACGTACTATATCCAAACAAATAACATTACCACTACCCTCCCTAAAAGTAAACGTAGAAATAAAATAGACTGTTTTGAATATACAACATTTAAACATCTTGTTTGGAATGAAAATATTATAATATCACTTTCAAATTTGTTTATCCTATATTTCTTGGAAAAAAAATATGTGAATTTTTTCTTCATAGGAACAATTGAATCAGCGGGAGAATACAAGTCATGATATTCAAAAAGATTAGGCTTGATAGATTCGGAACAGTAAACTAAAGTTTATCGTTCATGTAAAACCTTGTAGATAGATTTCTAAAAACTAAACGAGTTCGTTTATCTTAAAATATATATATATATCGTAGAAAGTTCTAGTTTGCATTGCGCATCTGTCAATAGGTAATAATGTCAATCAACATACTAATGGAACATGGTTAAATCTCATAATGCATAGACCATTAGTGAGAGAAATTCTATCTTTAAAAGCCTAAGTATCTTCGATTATGTTGCCAAAATAAAATGTTAGCCCATAGCTAAGAATTACTCCTAGTATCAAATCTATAATTCCATACAAGTTTTTCGATAAAGTCTAAGTATCAAGTTCTTCTCATTTGTAGCAGACGATTGCATAGTCCAAAGTTTTGAACATAGCTGAAATGTACAATCACATGAAAATAAAACAAAACGTCATTTTCTCAATTATGAAGAAAAAACTTGTCAAATATTAACCATACTCTTCAGATGATATCCTGTGAGATAGTGAGCACCAACAACACAAATTTTGGAATTAAAATTAAAATTTTTGAAATCTGATTTCATTAGGATAATTTTGATGGGAAGCTTTCTTTCAAAAATTGCTTTTCCCAAAATTCGACTATAAAACCAACGGTTTTACTACTCAAACAACAACAACAACAACAACATGTTTGAAGATAACTCGAAAAATGACGTCCAATGATGACTATACTCAAATTTCCAATTTTTTGACATTTCGTAACATAAATATTTACCAAATACTATTCACTGGTGCTTCACGATATATACGTGACATAATTGAGTCTTCCACAAATCCAGCACCGCCAAGACATTCTAATGCTTCGTATGTTGTCTCTGGTGTTCGTTTGCATATCCAAAATTTTGCTATAGCCGAAGCTATACGTGTCAATGCTTTTGTTTCCGCTGTATTATTTGAATGCATATTATTATATGTAACATCGTAGAGTGTTGCAAGATACATAACAAGAGTTGTAGCTGCTTCGGATTCAAGTAATAGATCGATGAGAACTTGTTTCATCAATGGTTGATGAATTAATAATTGGCCAAAAGCTTTCCGATGACGAGCATGCCAAGTTGCCTATTGTTATAAGAAAACAAAATTTTTCTACTGACCTTTTCTAATCAATATAGAAAATAATGTTTACTTGCACTAAAGCTTGTCTCATTAGGGCAGCACTTGAAACTGCACTATCTAATCGTGTACCATTGATCATATCAATAATAACTTTAATACCACTATGTTCTTTCCCTAGTAACCACTAGAAAATTTTCCAATGTAAATTTATTTGTTCAAATAGTTTCTTGTCGTCTACGTACAGCTTGAGTATTGTTAAATTCGATTTCACCTGATGCGTTTGAGCGATTGCCGAGTTTATCTTTTAACCGTTGAATATAAAATGGATTACGTTCTCCATTCGGTAACCAACGTGGAACAAAAAAACACGACGGTGAACTTGTAGATGATGGCTGAGTGAGATTATCATCATGATGAATTTGAGCAAGAACAAGAAAACCATCACTCATGGGAGCCGAACAAAACCATCTAATAGATAATAATAAATATGATTCAGTTTTTTCTTGATTTGCTTATTACTTATGACCGATTAGAATATAACGTTTCTCCTTTCGATTATCACAATAAGCTTTCGTTGTATTGAGTCGAACATCGCTACCACCTTGTTTTTCAGTTAGTGCCATTCCTATTGTTAAACATAATTTGAAATATATATTTCTCGAAGAAAACTTTCTTGTCAACCTATTGTTAATCCAGATTTCATATTGGCCGGTAAACATCGTTTATCGTATTGACGAGATAAAATACGTTCTATAGGAAAACTATCGGTTAACTTTTTTTCCGTGCAATGAAGATAACGATGAAGAATCGGATAACCAGAATATGTCATTGACAATGGACAACAAACACCTGCTTCGATTTGTGTTAGAATATACAACGCTGCCTTAAATAAGAAACATGAATGGGTTGAATGTAAATATCATAGTTTTGGTTGTTGAATTGCTTACAGCATGCTGCAAATGTCCATCCGGATTAACATTGCTTCCCGATCCAGGTAGCGAATCCCAAGCTACAGAATGAACCTAAGCAAATAAACAAGCTGATTTGATATTTATCAACTAATTAGTTTTGTTTTCTAATTCAGACTATCTCGAAGAAATAATTCAAAGAAACGGTGAGTCTATTTCAACTTCTCTAGAAGAATTATCCTTTTTCTTATAAAACGTTTTACCTTTCTTTTAGTAAGAATCTCGTGTCATGTATCTGAAATATTTGTTGTATTATACGACTTTATCACGTATCATTAAGTAGTATAAAGTTTTGAATCATAATTACAGATAAGATACTCGAATTGATTTTGCAAAGATGTCATAGTAAAATCGGCAAAAGCTATAAATTCAAAGAGAGAAAAGTTTAAATCTTAGGATTCACCAGAATCCATTTTTCTTTTTTGTGTCTATCACAGACAGATAGACTATTTTGAACTTTGAAAGTAAATCTTTGATGTTGAGATATGGATCAGATATTAAAATTAGAATTCCATTTTTACAAAACTGATTTTTGTCCTGATGACCTCAAAATGTGAACTTATCTCACGGAAAGGTGGTGCTAATTTAGTCTTAAATATGTATATCATAGGATGGATATAGGAGGAGAAAGTAGTCAGAAATCTATTAAAGAATTTCTGTCAAATCAAATAATTTGATACAAAACAGATATTTTCCGATTTGTTATTCTCTTTTCACTAAGTAGAATATTGTAGATGAAGAAAACTGTAAAGAAACAGATCATAATTAGGTTAATTTCTAAATTTTTGAAGATTGACTTCATTTAGAAGTTAGAGTTCGAAAAAGCTTTCTTGTTTCTTTTACTCTCATATTAAATCTTCAACTACACTCGATTTCTAGCCCATGTCTATTGCAAATAAGTCTTCTGTGCAAGTCTAACATTAACCGAAAATCATGAACATGATTTCAGATTATTCGTTGATTAGATTGATATTTGTCACCGGTCTTGCACTGAACCGACCGGAATTAAATAACTGTTCAGATGAATAAACTTCTATAGCTTACCCCATATCTCATTCCGATTGTCATAAGATCATGGTAAGCCGGATGAAATTGAACTTCATCAATACGATGACCATAACGATCATATTGACGTAATTTAGGTGTATATCGATTAGCTAGTTGACCTTGTTCAAACCAATGAAAAGTGCCTAATTCATTACCCATGTCTTTAATTTGTCCTTTATTTTCTTTCGTAAGAAATTCACATAACGCTAAGTCTCTTTTGTATAAATCAATATATTCAAGTGGTGGAACTTGATTTGTAACTTGATGAGTAAATTGATAAGTGAATGGTCGTTCTGGTGGACTCAATGAATTGCTCGATGATGTGTACAAGTTTGTTATATCATTCTGTTGATTATTATTTAAATTAGTAGCAGAATTTTTCGTCTGAGTTACAAGAGTTCGCTGAAATAAAGCTTGACTGGTAGTTAAAAGCCGAGAATGTAACATGACCGATCAGTTTCTAGAAAATGATATATGTTCATTGGTTGTATGCGTATAGAGATACTGTTCTTTTGATTCAAATTCATTGACAGACGATATGAATTTTATTTGCGAACTAATTACTCTCTTATAAATTAATATCGAGAAAAAACAACGATAGTAAAGATATTTAAACTAACCCTGTGAAATGTCAATGTCGAAGTATTAACCGAAAAAAATGTTATAATTTGGAAAACTATAAACCCAATAATTGACTTATTGTATCAATCTCATACTAAGTGAAGTGAAGGAGAAAGAAAAAGAAGTATAGATTAGACAATGCAACACAACACAGTCGATCGATATAGCAAACAGCAAAAGTAACGCCATATATAACCCATTTTATATTTCTTACTACGCAAAATATTAATGTTATCTCTTGCACATATGATTCTTTATTTTCAGACGAATAAAAAGTAGAGCAAGCACTCACTGATCTTTTATTTGATGCCTTATACCTTCATTGATGAGTTAACCTGATTTGTACTTTGAAAATATCCAGCCACATCATCTCTTTCTGATGTTTTCTCTCTCTTTGTATTGTCTTTCAGTAGATGTCGTACATCACAAGATGCCACGGCAAAGACATATTGTTTGCAAAACAATAGATATAATGCATGACCAAAAAACGAATAAAATTTGTTAAATATACAATAGCGTAGTATAGTACAAAAAAATTTAGTCGATGAGTCGTTTAACATTAGCAAAACAATTACAACTGAAATTGTTCTCCGCCAAATGAATAAATATTATCAACTAATCAGTCATAAGTTATATGATAATTCAATTCAATCATGTAGTCATTTTGAGGTACTGCCACAAGTATAACACTGATAATTAAATCAATATCGGTTATTGATGTCTCTCGCTCTCAATTTTGAATTCAATTTAAGAAACCGTACATATCATTGAACTTGCAATGTTCAGCAACAATGGTTTTTCGTTTCAATTTGAATAAACTATTGAATTAAACTTGTCAAAATTAATTATCATTCTTCCATCGATAACAATAGTCTTCTGTTTCGAGCTCATAGTTCAAGGTTATCAGTTTGTATCCACCCAGCATCGATCTGTGCAAAGAGATAAAAATGTCAAGTCTTTTTTAAACAATGTACTAATTAATTGCAGCACAGAAGCCAAAAGAAAACGTGTTCGTCGAATTGATCGATTATTTGTGTGTAATATTTTACGTTTGATGATTAAATCGAATGTTCGAGCTTAATGAAAAACGATTCCGTTCCATGTATTATCTATTCACGCATAGTTTTGATCGCACACAATAATAGTAAAGTTCCATTTCGAATACTTTTAATTGATACTGGTTATCATCAGATATTTAATATAAATTATGATGCCAACGTATTAATTATTGTTGTAGCGTCAAGCACCCTAATCAATATGACCCCCGTTGATAAACTCAACAACTAAAAAAAGACTAACCAAACATAATACACTATGAACTTATTTGCAGTAAAATAGAGTTCTTTTAATACTTGATTCATAGGAATGCAATGAATGGTTCATCAAATATTGAAGAAGTTAGAAAAAAAACTTACAACGATAAACGAGCCATGAGTTTTTGATTGAATTCTTGAAAGTATTTTGTTGCACCGAACATGATACTATGTATCGCAACAAATATATTTAACAATATGGGTAAAATTAATATGTTCGATTAATCGAAAATTTTCATCAATTGCAATAATAAATAGTACTTTTTGCTTCGAAACACTCTAATGATAATATAGAACGCTTCCAAGTGCAAGAATTATTTACTTAATAAATCATCGAGTGATTCTAATTCGATTTGTTTGAATTTAAGGTACTCCTCACTTGAAATAAGGTCTTAAAAATCATGACGCAGTGAATCAAGACGATATTTCGTCATTGTATTTCATAAATCACCATTCATAGATGTTTAATCATTTGTGATTGTATTCAAGCTTACGTAGAATAATCGTGCTCGTCCGTTTTCTATCACTTGTTGACACCAATCTAATTTCGCAACAACATCTTCTTTTTATCGTTTTAAAAATGCCTTCTCAATTGTGACCGACTGAATATTTTTGAATTATGCTTGTCTTTAGAAACATTATTATCTACAACGAAACTTCTTCATACGATTCTCATTTGGAAGGTAGAAATACAAGAACGAACATTGTTGAATAGTAGTTTCATGGGAAATACAGTGCCTATCTATCAAACCGAACTCGCGTTTAATAAATAGAGCAGATCGAAAAACCAAGTCAACGATTCAACTAGAACCTCGAAAAGAGCTATTTAGAATTGTTTTACCTAAAACAAAATTTAATTATGAGGTTGAAATATTTCATAGAAGAAATGAGTTTCTTTATACTTGAAAATATTTTTGTTGATTCATAGTGTTAACTGTCGATGGTTAAGAAAAATTTCAATGAATTCTACTTTGTCTAACACAGAACTTATCACTAGAGGTCCTTGAGTAGAGAACGATGACGACTATTAGCTTTCGTGCATAAAGACATGTGATCACTTGCCTAAAACTATTCATTTCATGCACAGATATGTACTTTTGAATCTATCTTGACATTCGAATCGTAAATCAGCGATAGACTTCGACTTATCTATTACAATACGATAGACATCGACTGTATAACAATAATTGACTTGTCAGAGATGAAAGGAATCATAATTAGGAGTCGTAGAAAAATTCTTGTTATGATATACAAGATATTTACGTGTACAGCAATCTTGTTCAAGATAAATTCACGTGTATTTTCACTTCAAACATATGTCACGGTGGCATGTCACATAAAGAAGTTCAACCGAAAGCATGTTCTATTTTTGGTATATTTCTAAATTATACGGACTCTTGCACATTTTTCTCCAAATATAGAATTAGATTATATCACATATCATCAAGGATTCATAAAAATAATTTCTCTCAAATATAAGGCTTTTTTAGGTAAATACGTTGTTGACATCTGCAACAAATGACTTTCTTGAGTGATATGTAAGAATGAGCAAAACATTGTAGTTCAAGACTCCGACACTTTCCTCTGAACTGAATTCAAACGACTAAATACGTCATATGTATATTTAGCATTCTCATACTTTCACAGATTAAATGACCGTAAATTTCAACAGAGTAATTTACAATGTTGCTTGTTATATACTTCGAGTAGTGTAGTCTTCGATGTTGTTGTGTGACATGTCCTTTCCAATTCTTAGAAAAATTTCTAATGAATTTATAACATCGAGTCACTGAGTTTGCCCATTTGTCAATCCATCATTGAGAATCAATCAAACGAAATTAAGTTGATTAAAAAGATAAGGTGCTTTTTATTTTTCTATATTAAGATTATCGAACTACATTTCAGATTTCTTTTGAAATCTTTTTCAAAACAAAACAAGCAAGTCAGTATTTACATTGTACTTCAAGTCGAATTAGAAAAAAAGATAATTTTTTTGTGAAAGAATATCTTGTTGCTGGACGTATTCATTTTAAAATGTTACTGACAAAATTAGAATGAAATAACACGTAAAATCTCGATAAGTGAAGTACTTTGACCTTTTTATTCGTACTTTATGTAATCACATCAAGAACATTTTAATTGATTGATTGCATCCGTTACTTTTGTAACAGTTGATTTTGTTGAAACATTTCAGGAGCATATCCATCTAGTGCAACATTGTTGATGTTGTTAACATACTATAGTCACTAATGCATTAAAAACATATGCTCTATATACATAACGAAATTTACATGAAATTGAATGAGATAAATCATGGTGAAAAACACAATGAAGCCATCGGGGATCTCTCCTCATTGAAGCCTTCAATTCACAATGTTTCATACATCAATCAATCATTGCTAATCAAATATTATCCAGTCGATAAAATCATATGTTCTTTGAAAAAATAACAAAGATTTTCTTTCATCAAGAACATAAAGGAATTCTAAATGCAATAATATTGTTTAATTTAGTTAAAAAGAATAAAACTATATAAAACATTCTCATAACTAAGCTATTGTTTGATATTGATGAATAAATAAATAAATATATCGTATGAAAATCTCTACTCTAATATTACTTCCATTAACCTATGGACATGTACTCATATGAAAACATTTGTTGATACGTCATACTATCTTGATATACTGCAATAATAGATACACACAATTACTGATGAAAATAATTTACATTGTAGCATTACACATTTTCTTAAAGTAATGTCGAATGTTTGCAATTGTAATCGAACTTTTGTGTAAATAAATAATAATAAAATCAAATTAAAATACTCTTGTTGATTGATAATCTCCAATGACTTGAAAAGCAAATAAATAAATACTATGAATTATATAATAAAATAAACCATTTTGTAAAAGTATGTTTCACTTCCATGTTATAAAACACGTGTATAAGATAAATGTTTTTGTACCCAAGTTTATAGAGAAGCTGTACTAAATCGCATATATTATTGTTTGATTTATTTGGCAATGACACATAAAACAAAAGAATAGATAAAATGCAAAAGCCAATAATTTGTAAGCCAACTAATGGTTGTTTGTATTTATAGATAATGTCATAAAGACACCAAATAATACAATAGTAGAACTCAAGGCAATTATGTGCTCTTGAAATATTTATAATCGATGGAAACAATACATCATCGGGCACAGTTGCCAAAGGATAAAACCCTGTTTTTACACTTGTCTAAATTCGTATCACATAAAGTCATACACACCAATAAGGAAAAGACAGATCGTTTTCTAATACGTGTACTTTTATGCTTTTTTTTCAAATTCTTAATTATCAATTATAGAAAAAAAAAAGAGAGAAGAACAAGCAGGAAAAAGAAAGAAAAGAGGCTTGTAATGTTAATGAACGTTACAACAAATAACACAGATACAGTTAACATAAAATGAGAAACACAATTATGAAATGACACTTCTATGTCGTCTTTTTCCGACTACTGTTCATTAACCTCGCTTTAGATACAAACACGCACTCACACACGGAACAACAAAATAATAAAGAGCAACCCGATGTAAGAATAATATAGAAGAACACAAAGTAGAGAGTCATTCAGTCATTTCGTCGTCTACACGAAAAACCAGAGAAAACGAAAGTAGAACAAACAAAAGGGAACAAAACATTTATAACTGTTCTTTCTCTCTGTCTAAATACATACAAATGCACGGGTAATAGGAACGAAGATATTTTCTCTTTTCGAAAATAAGTCAGCAACACGAAAGCTTATATATATATATATATGTATATGCAAAGAAAAGAAAAAGAGAGATCATAGATAAAAGAGACTGTTCATCAGATTCATCAACACACGTACTCTATCGAAAGCGAAATGAAAAACTGTTCCGTGTTTGTTCGGTTGAAATATAACAAACGACCAACCAACCGGGGACACACAAGAGACAGCAAAACAAAAATAAAGAAATAACCCGAATATAGGAGCAGAACGAAAACGGTTGTAGATAATCAATGATGAAAATAATTTAAAGATACACACAACAAATACAGAGAGAAAAAGAGACAACGGTATCTGAATAAACAAAAGAAGAAAGAAAAGAAAAGAAAAGAAACTCAAGTTTGCTCGTTTGATGCCTGTTCACTTTCTTCGTTAAGATCTATTTCATCATCATCATCATCATCATCATCATCATCTTCTTCTAAACCGAGTTCATTTTGTTCATCAATTATTTCAGCAAACGATGAATAATCATTAGTCATCATTTCATCATTATCATCGACAGTATATTCAGTTTTAATGGCATTTGTCGATCTTCTAGTTGAACCAGTGGAACTTATTTGTTGCTGTTGTTGTTTAAAAACAGCAAGAATTTGTGGATTACGTTCGCAACGGCGCATGTGTTTTTCCAACGTGCTTGCAACAGAAAACGGCATTGAACAATATCGACAATGGAACGCTTCATTGCCATCACGGCCATGTGTTTTCATATGACGTGTTAATTTTGATGATTGCGCACATGCGTATGCGCACAGTTCACATTTATATGGTTTTTCACCTTAAAAAATAAAATCAAAGATAATATTTTCGAATAGAAGCAATTGTAGTTTTGTTTTCTAACCTGTATGACTACGTCGATGAACAGTTAGATTTGAACAATTTTTAAAAACTTTTCCACAAAATTCACATGTATCATTCCGTCGATCACGTTTTATGAGTCGTTGAGAGTTAGGACTAGATACATGACCACCATTTAAATTAGTTTGATTTATTGCTCTTGTTTGATGAGAACTTTTTCCGTGTGTTGATGATTGAGAATGAGTCGTCATAGTTTGATCACCGGTATGATTATTATTATTATTATTATTGTTATTGTTATTATTTGTACTTCCACTTGTTGATAAATTAAGTACGGATGTAGAACATGGTGGAGTAGTTGATAATGATGGCGATGAACGTGCTGATATTAAACCAGTACCACTGTCAACGATGGAGTCTGCACACAAAGAATAAAATGAAAAGTGTTACTTTAACGTAAAGAGCGTGTGTCTTATTTTTCTTACTTGATTGTGGTGATGTTGAATTCTGTTGTATCGACGAATCGATATCAGTTGACGGTACAATCGATCGAAAGGCTTGATGAATCCATTGATAATTTTCGTTAGTATTGTTGCCACTATTTGTAACAAGTAGTCCAGGTTTTTTTCTTACCATTAGTCGATTATCATCTACTGTCGATGGTTCATTTTTAACAGAAATATTCAATTCTTGTTGTTGTGATGTGCCATTTGATAATCGAGTCGGTTTACGTTGATGACGTTTTCGTTGTGATTGCGATGACAGTTGTATGACGAATGCTTCAGATGTGTTTGATTTGTTTTTATTTATTTCTTGATGATTGGTTGAGGTTCCCGGTTCATCTTCGGATGATGATAAACAAACTGAACGTGTTGATGATGCTGATAGACGACGTGAAGGAACAAAGGTTGTTGGGATTGCTCGTTTTTGTTCATATTCATCACTTTGACCTGAATGTGTTGGTCGACGTCTTTTTTGACGCCGTGTACTATGACTTGTACCTTGAAAAATTTGATCAAATATTTAATCATATGCAAATTCAATTTAGAACAGTAATTTACCTTCATGGCTATGTACATGATTGTTCGAATCATTTTCCACCTAGAATTAAAGTAAGGCATAAAAATGAATGAGTTTCTCTCTTCTTTTTTGTTTTGTTTTTACAAACAGAAAAGCAAAATCTTACCCGAGATGTTGTAACATCAACTGCTTTTGGTGTAAGAAATTGCGTATCTGTTAACGATGTTTTATCATTAGTAGTTTTATCTTTTTCAGATGTTTTACAAGTTTGCTGTTTAGCTACTTCATTAAATAATTTAACAATTGAATTCGATCGATGAGCAACTTCTTGTAATAAACTTGGATATGATGAATTAAATGATGATGCATTTAAACTGGATAATGGTGCATTAACCTTCGAATGGGCACCCGCCGAGAGACAACTAGCATCGGTTGTCGTTCGTAACGAAAGCGACTGTTGTTGTTGTTGTTGTTTCTGCGCTGAGCGAGTAGCATTAGCTGCCGCAATCAATTGATTCGAAGCGAATGTTGTGGACGATGTGAGTGATCGATTAGAAGAAGTAACATTTTTGAGTGCAGCTTCAAGTAGGCCAAGATCGATATTAAGCATTGAAGGTTCATTAGACAATGAACTAGTACTCATGGATGTTATTGGATTATTATTCATTGAAGGATTTTCATTTAGACATGTACTGTACATCTTTATACCATGCATTCGTTGATAATGTTGAATGAGATACCAAGCTAAGAAACCAATAAGTCGACATTAGTTTTAGATAATTATTTTTTTTTTCCAAAGTTTACCTGTACTATAGACATCGCCACATTTACTACATTCGAAATTGTAGGGTTCATCTGTAAAATAATAGATATATCGATTATATTAAGAAAATGTTGTTGTTATCATTTATTTTTTTTACTTGAACTATTCAACGTATTGGCACCAGTATCAACAAGTGCTTTTGAAAATGTTGATTGTTTCTTCGATATTTGTTGATGTTGAGAACGATGTTCATTTTCATTGGCATGTGAATTAGTACTCTGTTGGCTTTTATTTCCATCATCGTCAACATCATTGTCGTCATCATCATCGTCATCATCGTAATCATCATCATCATCATTGTCACTTTTTCTTTGTCGTCGTTGAGATAGAAAATATGGAATTTTACGTTTATTTTCTTTATTACCACATATTGCTTTATGTTCAATAAATTTAATGATATCGGACAATTGAAAATCTTGTTGACATGAACCACACACAAGCATATCAATAAATTTGATCCGATTATCATTGCCTATTGAAGAATTATTATTAGTAGTAGTCGTACTGTTCGTTGAAGACATCATTCCTAACGATGATGCTTTCATTGCCGATCGTCTTGATGATATATCATTGTTATTAGTGTTATTATCGCCATTGGTCTTCATTGTTGACGTTAATCTAGTAGTACTGCTGTTCAAGGTCAGCAGTGGCTCAACAGTACCGTTGAGCATTCACTCTAGAAATAAGAATCTGTTGAATTCTGTAAATTCATTATGTATGATGGCGAGAAAAATGAAGAGACAGAGTAAGAAAGAGAGGGAGAGAGAGAGAGAAGCGTAGGACATGATTGATATTGCGAGACGCACACATACACATCTCGTTCGAATATAAAATATAGAAAAACGATGATGACGACAATAACAACAGCAATGAGAATAGAAAAAAAGAAAACGAGTGCGAGATATATAGGTGTATATATTTTTGTCTTATGCAAAAACAAGTTCGATTATCCTCTAACGAATTATCCAGTATTCCACGTATATCATCCTATGATAACAAGCGATGAAATCAATACAAGCAGACCGAAGGAAAAATAGGATGAGGACATGATTTTAACGTGGTGGATAATAGTAAGCAACTGAGTATTCTGTCTCACACATACTCATACACACACACACACACACACACATATATATATATATATACATACATATTTATATATCTATACGCACAAACGCGTGCACACATACATACGCGCACAGAGAGGAGAAATAGCCTTGTCCTTCGCGTTGGATTAGAGGATGGTTGTGCGAAGAAAGAATGGAGAAGGAGGACGCGAGCGAACGTTGCATAGTCGTAGTCGCCATGACGCAAATTAGACATGCAATCATCTTTTGCTCGCATTCTCTCTTTCTCCGACCGTCGACGACATACATCGTCGTCTCTCGTCTCGGACTTGTATGTCCGCCATATGGAAATAAAAGAGAAGGAGAATGAGGACGACAAAAAAAGGAACAAGACGAGGATGACGAGTAAAAGAAAAAAAAAGTGTGTGAGAAAGAAAGAAAATCGCTCGGGCGTTGGTATTCAACACGACACTACCATCATCACTCGTTGCAATAACTAGTTGTTGATGAAATAGGAGTCCGCAGGCGTGCTCCCCATCCGGTCTAAATCATCTTTCATGCATTCTTTTGTTTCGTTAGTACTTATTTCTTATTTTTCTGACAACTATATTGATGATAGTTATGGACGGGTCAGGCAATATCTCACTTAGAAAATTACCAATATAGTAACCCATCAAATGTCAACTCAATTAGATCAAGTATGGTTTATTAATCGAAGGAAGATCGAACAGATGGCTTGTTGCATCGTAGATGAGACATAATATATGTATTATCGGGTCAGATGTTGATGTGACTTATGGAGACATCAATATGTGTTACGTACTTAGAGAACATGTATTCAAATAATGTAATCGTTGTCGTTGTCGTCAACACTAAATGTATACGTATGGCGGTGGGTGAAGTGACCGTTAATGACAGCGTTCTTTCTTCCCCTCTCGCTTGTCCTCTACTCTCTTATTTTGCTATGTCCTTGCAAACTGATCGTGTGCGTGTGTATGCATGTGTGCGGAAAGAGAGAGAGAG
>OENT01000460.1:27313-48638 GCA_900239685.1 Rotaria macrura | reverse complement strand
CTCTCTCGCACTCATTTGCGTCGTATGCAACATCTGGTTTGTCCAGCCATACAACGTTGCCTATTCTTCTGACTACTACTCGTTTTTTTTTCGCTGTTCTTCTTTCTCTTCTGTAAAAAGACCAACGATGGCGACAAACAGTGTGACAACAACCTATTTTCCTTCATCATCATCATCATCATTGTCGTCGTCGTCAGAATTCTGCTAGCATAAGGCACGTCCATCTAAAACATGCTGAGTGTGCATGTGCAGATGTGCGTTATATGCCATGCACATTTATATGTTTATTTTCTTTTTATAGTAAGTTTAGAAAAAATTTCGGAAGAACATTAATATCAAGGTTGAAATGACCGATTAAGACTGAGAAAACGAATTATCTTTACATTTCTCACTGTAAAAAACACCTATTAATTGCTGTGAAATATAAAGAAGAAAACGCTTCAACGGACATAATGACGATGATGAAAGAGAAATTACATTTTCCTTCAAGTTATACTTTGATTGTCCTTGTTGCCCGATCTTGTTGGCCTTTTGTGTGTGCAACTCGTGCTCTTTTTCTTCTTACTCGCTCTCTCTGCCTCTCTGTCTCCCTTTCTTTCTCGCTCTTTTTCAACTATACTGATGGTCGATGGTAATGGTGAAGTAATCCACATAGATTAAATCAACATGAGTCGAGCGAGCGAGAGAGCGAGTGAGAGAGAGAGAGAGAGAAAGGGAAGACTCGACCAACACAAGCGAAGGAAGATAGAGAGAGAAATATCAAGAGCATGCACTGCTACAAAGCGCGTGTGCGCGACGGGGGACACCTTCTATAGCCTTGCTTCGCACGTCTGTCTCGGTTTTCTCTTCATTCTTTTCTTTACTTCATCCAATGCCTTTCGGTCTTCGATGACGGCGACAACACACACGCACACATAACATACCAGCCGCCCAGTGTCTTGAACGCACTACGAGTCTAAGCAGTAGCGGACGAGTGAAACTTTTTTCTCCTCTCGTTTTTTTCTCTGCATACTGATCTACTCGTGCGACGTTAACACAGATGCGAAGGACAACTCAACAAACACACGCACACACATGAGCATAGGATATAGTGAAAGGATAGAGACAGAAGCACAGTAATCACGTAATCTACGTAAATGCAAACGCATTCGTGCAAGCATTATATTGAACGCCAATGGCCTTTCATGAGTAAAAGAAAGAACGATAGGAAGAGAGTAGCAGCCTGTCGGTGTTGATTACAGATGAATACAAGAAATGAGGGGAACGTAAAAGTGAACAAATGTCGACATGATATAGTTATATGTAGATGGAGTCAAGGACACGGTCGTTTTTTTCTCTTCTTCTAATGAACTTGTTCCCGTTTATTTCAATATTTGACCATCACTTTAGTTGATTCAACGTAAACTAGGAAGTCAAATACTACATGTTACTCTGTTTGAAAAGCTGATGATCTAATATGGACATTGCCCATTGAAATTATTCATCGAAGAATAAATTAATTCGAAATTACATCATCCCAAATGTGATTATACGGTATTGATGAATCAATACGTAATAGTCAATGATAAAACTGAGAGTTACGGCGATGCATTGATGAAATAACACGATTTATTCATTTTCGTTATCTTTCGTGTTGATATTTCTAATGAAATGAAAACCTATGGAAAGTATCATGACGCTAACAGTAATTCGATATCAATAAAATGCATAGATCTTTATGTTGTATTTCGAATAGTACTTAGAAATTGAAACTCTCTTTTTAACAAGAGATTGTTCATTAAAACTTGTGAGAATTAATCTGATGAAATTTGTATCTAAATTATTCTTAACGTGAAAATAGTCTTTACATCAATGTAATCAGATCAAACCAGTGGGAATAACAGAGATCGAAGTCTAAGAAGAAGATAAACAATTGAAACAAAAATATTTACTTAATACTACCTATCAGTCACCTGCTTGATAAAGCTGAAGTCTATATGACGTCTCGTGATTCACTATCGAAAGTGAATCTGTTGAAATTTTTTGATTCACATTCGTACAATTGATAATGAGCAAACCGTAGAAATTTATTTGTAGTTATCTCAGCTCACACCAATGTCTTCTTCATCATTGCTATTGATTGAACTCAACACTTGGCCCATAGAAACGAGGGGCTGACAGATGGCGTCATTCAACAATGTGATTAGGTGTGTTATAGTTATATATATATATATATATAGCTCAACCAAGGAAGGAGACTTTATGTTCGACAAAGAGATAATTTCTTTACTTACATACTTGAGAGTTGAAAACTAGTATGATTATTACAAATGCGTGTTACTCGCGGAATAATATACCAAAAAATTTCAAACCTATTCTCTAGCTATTATACATGTACAATTTAAAAGAATCACTCTTTTATTGGATAAGTAAATATAACATAATCAAGCATAAACAACAGTATGAAACTTTAAAATTTCAAGTTTTATAAACTTTATTGTTACCATTACAATGATTGTTAATTTTCTACTTATAAATAGCAACAGATTTCTTCTTTAAACATGTTCTCTGTTAAAAAAGAACTTATTGTTGAAGTACCTCAAGACTGTGTTTTCATATGCGTTTGACTAATAATTTTGCTTTCTTTTGCGAAGGTTTATGAAAGATTCAAGGGCGTATATTTTCTGTAGCATACTTAATTTTCATTAAACCGGTATAGAATAGTACTTGACTTCTTATGTAATGAAATTTCACAAAGATAGACGGAAATCTTCATCAATAGATTGTAAATCTAAAAATGATGTGCAACTCACGTAAACTTTATATTTTTCCGAATTGTCAATTAAACTCTGAATTAGATGAGAGCATCGCGACTAAAGTGTCATTGAAAATAACGAAGACTGTTCGTTCTCTAGAATTTTATATGCATTTTAATTTTTAGAAACATAATTAAACTTTGATTGAAAATCAAACTTGAATATTTTTCTTTGCAATCGATCTATTTACTTTTTTTGTAAATGTCAATAAAACCAATCTACTACAGAGTTCATCAAAAGTTTTCTGAATATTTTTATACAGTAAAATATGATTCTATTTATCAGTACCATCTCTTTCTCAGAATATATACTGAAGCAAAAACTCGATAGAACTTTGGTTTCACAAATGATCTACACTGTAGATTACAACAACAGACATATTCTCAACAGTCAATAGTTTAACTACTACCATCGGTAAATAGATTTCAGTAATGTTGTCGGCTTTCATCGAATTGACGACTCATTTATCTTAAATATATGAAGAAAAGATTTGTGTCTTGCAAGTAAATCTCAAATTTTTCGATAGTTCAACAAATGTTAGTTAATGCGATCGATATGCGTCCATAGACTAGATCTCATAGTATTACTAAGACGGAATGAATACTCAAGAATAGAGTTTCTTGTCAGACTTATTTCACGGTTGCAAAAAAAGAGTCATTTGTTGGATAATAGCAATCGACAAATTTGTCACATTGTCCTAGTTCACTCTACCTGTTGGTAATATTCAAAGGCAGTGATTAACTACGACAAATAGATTTGATTTGCAAGCCTTCATACAACCTTGACAAGAAAATTCTCAAAGTTACTCGAAATCAATTAAAATTTAATTACACTACAATGCATAGGTATTCGCAGACATATCTAAATCCAGAGTGTTCAAAAGACAATAAGCAAAAGTTTAACTTTTTTCATCTTTAACTAGAGTAACATATATATTAATTGAATGCAATACTTGACTTATATTTTAATAAGTCATTTCAGTATCTTATTTTCTATTGTTGTTTAAAAATTGGTTGACAATGAGTTATGTTGACCTTCAGGTTGAATGACGAAACTAAATGTATTGAGATCTTTCAAGAAAAAAAAAAGATTCAATGTGTTTGCGTATATTAAACATAACTATCAATCATTGGTATAAACGTAGAGTCAAAGGGACATCATCGTTATGAAATCCAACAAAAGCAGCTTGTTCTACTTTGTAAGAAAATATTAGAAGAATACAAAGAAATGTTCTCTACGGAGCTGTACATGACGTAATAAAGAATGCTTATAAAAAATAGCACTTGATGCCGATTTCAACGTAATTAGAAATTTTAATAACTCGGAAAGATTACATCCGTTTGACTTATTTTGAATAAAGCTAATAGAGCTTCTATATAAAACTGTTAAAGCACAACCATTATCAACTACGAAGAAATTCATAATTTTACTTCGATAATACATCATTATAGTAATATTTTGAAGGAAAAAAAAATATTCGATGCTTTATTTTTGACAACATGTCCTAAATTTCACTTTGAATATATTTGTCAGAGCGTATAATTTTTTTCTATGCCTAAATAGAAAGTCGCATCTGTGATGTTTTTCATTCGAACACATCTGATATCAAAACTTTCGTCCGAAAAAGATAACTTCAAAGAAAAGAAAAGAATATAATTTCATCATGCACAACATGAAACTAAAATCTTTTGAATATACATATATTTATATATATTTTTCTCAACAATAAAAAATAAGGTTTACAAAAAGAAAAAAAAATTTTTTCATTAATCATCAGTTAAACATCTGTGCCAAAGACAAAATACTTGACAAAAAAGAATGATTACTGATTAAACGGCTGTTGTTCGCGGTTCGAATGATGTTGAAGCACGTTTTTTATTTGTATTAAACAATCGTTCCATAATTGTACCATTCATCGGTAAATTACACATTGAAGCATGTAGCGAACGAAGTGTTATCGAACCTGAGAGTGGCCGTGTTTTTCGTTGATTAGAGGTGCCACTTACATGATTAACATGTTCAAAATTAATTGGTCCTGATATATCCGACTTTTTAACAGTTCGAATCTTCGATAAACTTCGGCAACGACGTAATTCATATTGTTGTTGTTGTTGTTCTTTATCTAGTTTATTCGATGTTGTTCTCAAACGTGAATACCGACGTGGAACTTCTTTATTATTTTGTTGTGACGTGTGATTCTCAGCTGGTAGTGGTGGTGGATTAGCTAAATTCATGCGACGTTCATATTCTAATATTTCATAATACTGTCGAAAAAATAATCGGCATGCATCATTACGATCAAATTTAAATATTGCAAGCATATTAGATTCTGGTAGCCAGCATGTTATATAATTATCTTTAGGCAAACGCAATTCAGCTTGGTCCGATATTAAGTTTGACCAAAGAGCAAAACAACTTTCCTGTTGTGCAAGTACCAATTGTACTTGTCGTGTTCGTTTCAAATTAGCACCCTGAACATTGAGAAAAAAAAAGCAAACATTTCTGCATAACATGTAAGAAACCGTAAGATACGAACTGTATTATAGATCCAAATAGGAACACCAAGTTGTTGACATGACCAATCTTCGAAATTAGCTAATTGTCGTGTCGTTGTTATATAGAGACGAGCTATAGAATGAGCTGATTTAACTAACGTTCCAACACTACTATAGAACATTTCAAGGCGTTTAACATCAACTATTATTGTCTGATCATCCTGTTGTTGTTCATGTTCATGTGTTGATATTGTTGATGATATCTCATTAATACCAATGATTGATGACGATGTTGACGGTGTTCTTGATGAACGATGAGATGATGCACGTCTATTTGTACTGATTGATGAATATCGTCGGGGAGCTATTGGTGGTTGACCATTGGTATTACTATGAGATGGCATGGGACGTGCTCGATAAACAACAGATGATGTTGAAGGCGATATTGGCAGTGGTGGCGGGGGACATAATGAACGTATCGATTCATGATGAGAAGAATTTGTTTTTGTCATATCTGGAACTTTATTTTCATTGTTTCTACTATTCAATTGTGTGTAGGATCGTTGATGAATCATCGGTTTAACAATACCAACTAAAGTTTTCGATTCATATCGTTGACGAAGATCATTAACATGAAATGTTGAATCATTGTTCGAAGTTGAATTACCAACTATCGTTGACTTAGGACGTTCATAATTAGATACATGAGATGATGATGATGATGATGATGACGGGAAATAGTTTACATAGTTTCGTGGAAGTGTTGGCTTAGTTTGCTGCGGACAGGGTAAACAAAACGATGACGAATCTACTCCAGTTGATTCATCTAATGCTTGTTTCAAGATTGCAGGTCTATCTAATGACCATCGACTGTGTTGTATACGAAATGGATGCGTCGAAACATTCGTGTACGAATCTTGTCTAGAATCCTCGTACATTGTGTTCACCAGCTCTAGTCCTATAAACTAATTGTCAATGTGAATAAAGTTTTCGTAAGAATACTTAATGCGTATATAAACTAAGTACACTAGAAGAGCGACTAATATGAAGAGTAACACAATGAGATGAGTAGGTAGATGGAGATAAGCGAACGATGTTTGTCCCAATTATGAATTATATGAAAAGAGGACACACATAAACAGATACATGGTAATCTGTGTACGAAGAAAAACCTCCTTGGCAATTCATTTCATAACATATACATGCATATTTATATATATATATTTTTACACTTATGTGTGAGAATAATAGATTAGACAAAGACAAACTTTAGTAGTTTTTGCACCGAAACTGGATATGTAACACGTCATTAAAAACAAAATATATTTATAACACTGCTATCGACAAAGACATATACTCTGAACCTATGGAAGTTCAATATATATATATATATATATATGCATATACATACATTTGTATATATATATATATATGTATATAAATGCAATATGACACAACAAAAAAAGAAGAAAGGGAAAGAAAACCAAAGAGAGAAAACGAATTAATTTCTATCATTGTGACATGTTTGATAATCGTTTTTTGTTCAATAAATCTATGTATGCATAGCGACTATTCATGCACAGACTATTGAACGTCTACAGGTCTATTGTATTCATTTCTCCTGTGACCAAGTCTACGCAACACGACTCAAAAATATGCTGTATAAATGCTTAATGAGAACAAAGGCTTTGCCCCCCCCCTCTCTGACTCTCGTTCTCTTCATGTAAATATATATATCTGTGTATACATTCTTAATTCTATCTGTCACTTTTTTACAGTACAATGCATATGATTAAAGAAGTATGAGAAAAAATAAAGAAAAGCTAAAATATTTTTCTGTTGAATTGAACTGTTACTAGATATTTAAGCTCTTTAGTATTCTTATCCATTCGTCACTCTATTCCGATAATTTTGATTGATTGATTTTTCTCAGCTGTACACACTATGGAGTTACGTAAAGAAAATGAGAATTCTCCGCTTACAGTAATAAGAACTATGAAATTCAAGAAAAAAAAATTATGTAAAAATAAAAACTAACGCATGGATCTTAATACATATGAAATATAAAGCACACGTAGCTACTTAGTTGAATAGCTAAATGACATAGAACATCATTGTTTTGTTTTGTTTTGTTTAAAGCTTCACTTGTCAATCTGCAGAAATGTTGATATAGCTTTAGAAATAGAGAACGAAAGAAAGAGAAAGATTAGCCCTATTGTCGTCGACTCATCTCGATCGACCTTGCTATTGTAGAAATGAACTGATAAAGAATGCCTGTGTGAATTTAGCCAAACAATCCGTCATCATTGAATATTACATTCTGACCTTGCCTGCGTCAATCGTAAGACGGTACTACCAATCAACCAACCGACCCAGATTTGTACATACACACACACACACACATGTACATCTCTTGAACAATTAACTATGCTCTTCATTTGCCAATACATTTGTTTGCAATCACCTACAGTGCTGAAGGGCATAGATGTACGTAGCCTGTATGGATTTCATCATCGTCATTATTCTCTTTCTATACCTGTATAATTAGTGTATGTTCGAACTACTTACTAATAGTATTGTCGTTTTAAATGAACAGACAAAGTTCTACGTCGTTCAATCATTGTCCATAGAGATTTACGCAATGAAAATGTACATGCAAGTCACACGGATGTTGAAAATTTAAGTAGAATAAATTGTACGTGAATGAGTTCCGTTTTATGATCAATATCCATCGCCTTTGTTTGTCTGCTATCGTGTATCGTATTGGAGAGAAAAAAAAACGAGAACACACGAGGTCATGTATGTGGTCAATCAACACAATGCAATCTGAAGAAGAAGAAGAGAAAAAGTATAATTTCTTAGACTTGTCGATCGGACCAAAAGAGAGAGAGAGAGACAGAGGAAAGAGCTGATACCTGCTAATATGGAACAGAAGAAAAGATCTCTATTTAGTAATGAAAGACAACATAATTGTTCTGATATAAATGCACCATGCATTATTTCTTTTTCCTTGCATGTTGTCATTCATCAAATAGCTACACCCACAAGCATTGAACTTGGTCTCTCTCTCTCTCTCTTACATGCCGTTAGCCAAAGATAATCATAATAATAATCACTGAAAGGATGTTTACATTCTTTCGTTCATAGATTGCATGCGCTTCATAATAACCAATTCATAAATAAAAGGAAATGAATCGACATCGACATGCAACGTCATAATATAAACCCAATAAAAATTAAATAGACAATGTGATCATTATTACCACTGGGATACAACAGTGCTATCATTACAAGTGCATGCATAAAGATATGGATCGTCAGAACAATACTGACAGTCAATTGAAAGGAAATCTAAGCAAGTCGTTCGGCTCATTATTGCGAACAGTATCATAAAGTAATAGTTTCAAATTAACCTTTGGCGTCTGTTAGATTGATTGCTGAACTTTTGTGTTATCATTGTTCATAGACTTCTTCATTTTCATCTAACATTTTTCTTGCTATGATAAGAAAAACGGCAGAAGTTACTTGTACAGCAACATCGAAGAGAACAATATTACTTATTAACACATTGGTCTGCTGTCGTAGAAGATGAAAAGAAAGAGAAAATGGTTATTTTATGGTCTATTACATCATTTGCTATCTCAATCAAAAGAAAAATACCAAATAGATGTTAATCATTAAAAAAAATTCAAGTATAAAATCTAATCTAGTAGTAGATGTTTATGTTTCTTGTATAGATCAAGACAACAAACTAGACGCAAGACAATGATAAGCACAAGCGTAAATATTTATTTGAATGTTTGCCTATCTCTATTATTATCGGATGTATTTTTATTTCTAATATAACTACATATAAAAACAAGATTAATGTGAGAGTCATTCAGTGTACTATAGTTGTATTAAGTGAATTAAGTATACGTGTGGATATACAGTTATTCAGCTAGTCTTTGTAACTCATGTTCTTTATCAAATAATTATGAATTCAACATTAATTTCATTCTTTTTCATATAGATAAATCAATGTTGTTGTTCAATCGTTAAGAATTATTTGTATGAAAACAAATCATTTGAAAAAAAACCAATATAAATAAATATCTATGCGTTACTTTAAACAAAAGAAGAAAATGACATCAACACATTCGATGATCTAACTCATTTCCAGGCTATTAACACCTCCTAGCACGTTCACATTCCATATGTTATCCATTTTTCTTGATACCATGAGTAATGATTGCAATGCATAATATCATAATTGACCTTTCTATGACATACTCAATGCTAAACAATAATCAACCATGTTACTACATCATTTTTCTTACTTATTATTCAATAGTGAATGTTGAAGAAATAAAAACCAAGCGCATTTGTATAAGATTGACGAAAAAAAAAATTATCAGTATATATTTAACTTCAAATCGGTCGATAGCAAAAGAGTCATTGAGATATCTAGAGTGGTTACTGCATACATAGAGAGTGTACTTTGGTTAGAACTCACTAGTATTGATTCAATCATCAATGGATTTATTGTACGATTCTTGTTTGAATCAAATGAGAACTTACAACATTGTTAAATTTATTTGAAATGAGTTCTTTTTTTCTTGTTAGTTTTATGTACGTCAACCGCCAAGAAACTTTAAAAATGACATAATGCAGTATTTTATAATACTAAACCAATGATTCTCATGTTATGTTTCTAAATTTTATCACATTTGAATATGTAACATTGAAACATCATTATATAATTAGTACTCTGTCAATGAATGAATTTGTGGGAATCATTTTTATTCGTAGATATATTGTAACGCTTTCAAACAAACGTGATCCATGTTCTATGTTTCTATTCAGTATTGAATTTATCTACATCAATAGTCTGAAACATAAGTCAATCTCGAGTCATTTTTAGAAATAATCTACAATGATATATTGTTTTGTAACTTGAGAATTTTTAGATGTTTCTTACCTTTATTTGTATTAATGAGATTAATTGCTAATAGATACTAGAAGATTAAATGTGATTACGAACGCTAATTCATAATCTTAAGGATCATGCATTGTAATTAAGTAAATTGAACATGCTAATCTTAACGTGTTGTTTCGTTATGGTGTGAAAAAGAATGTGCCTTTACATGTAAACAATTCAAAGTTCATGATGAATATATGATTTTTAATTCATATTTTTCAAGTCACTCATTATTTTTACAAATAATAGATATAATTGAAACAATATCCGATACGTTGCCGGGTAACATAATAGAAAAATTGAAAATTCTATTTAGGAAAGTAAAGTACATAAATGTTATCGTTCGTACCATATATGTAATCTTAAATGAAAATATCGTCAGTTATTACCAGAGTATAGTTAAAGAGACTAATTAATATTACAACAAGATATTAACTTCATCTATCGCGTTAGTCTTGTTTTGATACACTGACAAAAACAAAAACGACTCAATTCTCTTTCCATGACTTGTAATATTTTTGAGGTCAACATAATAAAATGTTTGTTTTCAAAGTGATGAAAACTATATCTAGAAGTTTATTATTACTGATAAACAACTCAGAAATAATTATTTTTGCAATTTTTTAGATAAGATTATATCTAATTATAGATCATGTTTTGAATAGCAGCTACGAGTTACATACACGTTAGAATAGCATCAATTTCAGTAAAAATAGAAAATCTAGATGAATTCATTGAAAATATTTCTTTTAATAATAATAATAATCGTATGTTGTTCTCCTATCAAAGATTCACTAGAAGACAACTTGAAACTCATTTTTATTCATTGAAATGTAAGTCAATCAAATTATCGTAACTTTCGAGCATTCGTTGTTTTATGATCAACTTAAACATATTTCAAACTATCGATATAATCGTAATACGATTGCGTTCTAATGATGTAGTGTAGATAGATATTTTTATAATATCTATGTCACAGTATCGATGATATGATATTGAATTATTTCGATTGAAAAGAAATAATTGTACAAATATACACATATGAAATGAGTTGGGTATGAATATGAACCCGATTATTTTGTCAATCAAGTCGAAAAAAAAACGGATTATTGAACGAAAGAAACAAACAAATACAAAAAAAGAGAAAAGTAAATATTTTTTATTATGTTGTAAGTCTAAATTGTTTATACTGCATGGAATCATATTTTGCTGATTTAAAGACGACCAAGATCAACAGGTTGATTAGCCTGAGCTTCTTCTTCTGTTGCTTCATCAAATGTACCTTTTCGTTTCTTACTACAAACAAAAAACACGAACGATGCAACGATTAATTGAACGAAAACGAGCCATGCAAGAATGAAACAAACACCATAATGATGTTTGGTACCCGGTGGATACATGTCTGGTAAATGAGCACTGACATGACGAAATATAGTGCTTAATGCTTCAATACAAACCAATAGGGAAACAGCTAAAACAGTAACGAAAATGATTTGAATTCATACTAGTCGAAACATTCCATTATCGTACCTGTAACAATGTATATCATTCCTGTTAGTCGTTTGTATGTATATCGATATTCTCGAATACTATATAGACCACAAATAAATGTAATTACTAATAGAAGAATATGAATAGCACTAAATGAAAGCATTGTACGAATCATTCCTATAATTTTTTAGAAGATAAAAACGTTGCTCGTGAGAGAAATAGAAACGAAATCAACAACATCACGTAATATCATACCTACTAGTGTACGTTCAACTGATGAAGATGCATTTTGAACTTGATTTTGATGATAGTCACATTGATTTTCTGTAGAGAATAATTTAAAAAAATATCCTATCTCATATCTTAATTGTGAATAGCGGTATAGTGTCAACAAAATGTCTTAGCCTTGATATTCTTAATAACCTTGCTCTCAACATTTTATGATAATACACCAGCTATTTTATACATACCATACATCGCATTAGGTGTTGGCCTACCAACCACACATTCCCATATGACGCCATAAGTAGATCGAACAACGTACATATTTTGTCTTTTAGAAAAAAAATCAGGTGGATAGGTAATGACTATCCAATAGCTAGATGTGAGTGTGATTGAAAAAGTGATGAATGAAAGAATAGTGAGCGCAAGTGTAATACGCATTATTTGAATATTTCGATGGATAAGTGCGGCTGCAGCTGAAACAGTTGCTTCGGTTGTTATCATCTCGCTTTTGCCGGGACGATTGTTCTTCATAACAATGAGTTTTACGGTTAGAATGATTTGCTCTAAGTTGATTCTTGTGTGTTCTATATCCGAAAATAATAATAATAATAATAATAATAATGATCCAGTTATCAGTTATTTGTCAGCGTGAAAACAGAAATGGTAGTTGTAGACCATATTAGAGAATTCATAAGCTGCTTGGATGAATAAGTCGGAAAAGAAAAGAAGGAAAATTGATCTTGAATAAATAACAAAAGTTACTAGTAGTTATTTCATGAATTTTCAATAATGATCGAGAACGGATTTATGATAAGCTTATTAGGGTATTTTTCTCGCGGCAAAGTTTTCCCATGTTACCTAACATACAAAAAAAAATATCTCTCTCCTAACAATATGTTAGTACGCAAGCGGATAAAAGTAAACATGAAGAATGGTTTCCATGCTGTTTCCGGACGATGAAGAGATAAGAGGAAGGAAGGCAGTAATCAGCAGATGTAGAACTAATATCTTCGTTTTTATATGGAAGAAAAAATTAACAAGACATATGATGTTATCCTACAAGCGAAGAGAAGAAAAAGAACAGCTACAACAGTCATAATGGCCAGTTTTGTTTTTCTCGTAGATAACAACAATAAGGTTAGCGTTGCTGAATATAATTCTATGATACCTGAAGAATATTAACCATCTCCTGTATCTACTACTGTTCTATTGATTTCAATATATTTTTTAAATTATGTAGCAAACAAAAAACATATCACTAATATGAGAACAAATTATCATAGACAGCAAAAGATTATGTCTGGATAAAGTTAGAAACTTTCTACATAAAGCAGACTTCACACATTATAATCTACTTCATGTGGAAAGACATCCTACAGAGATCTCACCAAGTATCCTTTACAAATCTAATAATCCGATGTAATTAACGTGTCAAAAATGATAAGCTAAGCAGTTTGCCTTAATAACAAAAACACATAGAATCGCTCAATTTTGAAATAAACAAAAACAAGCATTAACACAAACATAAAGTAACTGCAGTGCAAATCGAAAAGACTTACTAAAGAATGATTTTTGAGAACTTCTTTGTTTTTTGTTTTGTTTTATTCATATATGTCTACTATTCTCTTGTTTTTCATATTACTATACATTCGTACCGTCTTTTAAATTGACATTACAGCTATTTATTGCTTGAGGCGAATGTACGATTATTGTTCTCATATTAGGCCATATTTTCTGGTGACATTTCAAATACTCTGCTGGTATAATTCCAGCTATCGAATTGATTCTTGTTTCATCATTAAGAGCAAATAGTTTGTGGGTCTATATCTCTCCTGATATTATAGCTTTCGATGAGAAAAACGGGAATAAATGAATAGAATTTGTGTTATTTCTTGTGTGTTTGTTTTTCAACACGAAATAGCATCTTCTAAACTATAGGATAGAGTTGAAATTCATGGTTTGGATGTAAAATATAGGAATATTTGATGTTACAAATACTCTAATTGGATATCGAATTATTTTCTTGATCGAAAAGATAAAATTACTTTGAACGTTTATCCCAGTCTATTTTATCTTGTAAAGAATAGTAAAGATTTATTTTTGTTTAATAATTTTATTGACATCATTCGATTAATATTCCAAACATATGCTTTTTCATTTCTTACTTTCTTCAAGATCGACGTTCTCTTCTCCTTTCACATGTTCATCAGAGGATGATTGATTTTAGTACACGATTTCTACTTAGAATTTCTTTATACAAAATGAATTGAACTTGCTGTTCGATATGGAATCAATCAGTTTCAAGGAAACAGTTCTGCATTGCAGTATACAATATAAGATTCGAGGTACAGAACTTTCCAGTTTATCTATTCAATAGATGAAAAGTTTTCTGAAGAAATAAAAACAATCATAATGCTCATTCTTTCGATTCATCATACAACAGAAACTTTGTCTCACAAAAGAACAATTGTCTAACTCTTCTATGATTCAAATATTTTCGTTTTGAGTGTTACCACGAACCAAATAGGTTAGTTTGAAGCGTACACTTGTTAACTGTCGAAAAGCTAAGCAAGCAAACGCATTTCATATTTAGATATTTCTTTTTTGGATTCATGTTGTATTGTTCATCAAAATCAATACTTACGTACGTAGTTTACCTTGAAAATTCGAGAGGAACGGTCAAATCTGTTTCCGAACGTGAAAAGAGCTGGTGAAACCATATCTTCTACATTACAGAGGAGTGATCTAAAATTTGTCCTATAAGCAAAGAAAAAAAATTCTTCTTTATGTGGGCACACTCTAGTTGATTTCAAGCGTGCTCACTTTTAAGAAGATATTGTATTATGGAAAAAAAAGCATAATTTAATTAATTCGAATGGACGAATTCGATTATAATTATGTGTGCATTCAATATAGATCATGCATTCAAAGAACATTTAGCAGAAATTCAATTCAGAAAATAGTCATTGAAACGTTCTAATCATAGTTATCTTCGATGAATGTTCAAGTAGCGTTAGAATAAGTCTAATTGCTTAATTCGACTTTTGTTTGGAAACCGTGCAAAAGCTATTTATGTATGAACATATTGTCTACTCGAAGAACTAGGTTTGGTTTTTTATAATGATAAGTAACATTTAGTAGCTTACGATGTAAAATTACGATCATTTAAAACTCTACATGAACCTCAAATTTTGTCTCAACATAACTTAGACCAAGAAAAATTCATGCGTGTGAAATCCTCAAAAGTAAACAAAACTAATAATACATCTGATTGATGAACTTCAATAGTCCTATTGCAACACATTGGTATCATACTATTCTATGATAAAAGATATGCAGACGTGACAAGAACATTCGTTATATTGACGGAATCAGATTGACATAGACTCTTGTCTGATGAATTCCTCTTAGAATACAACATTTTTTTTCTACTTAATCTTATTAGACATGTTGCCCAGTAGAAAGGGTCTGGCCCATTTTACTTCTTAACATTTAATGCGAACTTTTCGAGTTGATTGATAATTTGGAGTCTCGATTTTTGTTCATTAATTATTATGAATACCTTGATCTATCTTCTTCAGCATTACTGAAAAACGTTTTTTGCGCAAAGCCATCTTCAAGCAAATCAACAATTCAGGTTAAATAGTCACATATAAAAATTTTCGGATCATAAGACATAATTAGTAATGTCTGAAACACATATATCACATTATATTTTGAGAAACATCCATGATGATCTTGCCCCTCCCCCCGTTCTCCCCCGTCATGCTTTTCTAAGACCTAATAGAGATATCTTATGGGGAGGCACAATCATGCAAATATCTTACAATATGGTTTGTATATGTTTTCTCAGACATAAGAACTTATTGCTTCAATCCGTTTGATCTCACAAGATGAGGAAAAAAATCAGCGCTATGATCTTGCAAGACGCTGCTCTTGCATTGTTTAAATTGGATATATGATATTTATTCATGACTTGTTTAATCATTCTACCATGAAAAGAATTTCACAAGCAACAAAACTTACATACTATAATCAAACATGATACTGTCTTATCTTCGTCTGAATAACAGTTCTATGTAAGAAAGACAGGATATTAGGAGAAACAGAAACATCTATAAGTAAACATATGTGGGCATACGGTACTGATAAGAACATACAAGAACGGATAATGTTTTGAGTTTTCATTTTGTGCGTAGCCGATTTATTTTTCTCCTATAACAACAATAGCCAATAATTATGTATAGATAAATTTCTTCCCATTTGTTTTTCAATAATATTAAAATTCATATTGAGATGGTACTACTCTTCGAATAGTTTCGCATGATACAAGACATTCTTTTATCAGCAAAAGAACGATTTTCAAAATCGGAAGATTATTCTACTTGACAGAGAAAGTTATTTTTGTAGATGAGAAACTCTAGAAATCTTTAATATCTAGCCGAATTGCAAGCAGAAATTGTTATTGAACGACAGCTTGCATGGTATTCTTTCATAATTGACATTATTTGCAAATGTCAAAAATCGAACGTCTCCCTTAAAAAAGCTACTTTGTACCATTCGAAACTATATCATAGGCAAGCATACTTTGAAAAATGTACTTTTTTTTCAATGACATATGGTATCTTGTCATACAAATGTTAATCTAAATTAACTACAGTCAGTGGAAATAATATAAATTAAACAGAAAAACAATGGAACAAGCAAGACAATGCTAAGTCTCTTTTCCTTATTTCCAGTAGACCGACAAATGTGTTAGTTGAATAGACTTGACAACTTTTTATTCATTCCATTTTGTTTTAGATGATGAAAATATAATTATTTCATAAGCACTAGATTCGAGATAAAGGTGACTTATAATAATACAGAGTATTCAAGAAAAGGATCAATTATAAGATACAACCGAACCGAGTATTATTCAAGCGATTCATATGAGTTTTTCATAATTTTCTCAGATACATGTTATGTCGCGACCGTGCGCTTGCTTAGGCAGCAAACCATTGTTACTAATATCTGCAAGTCAGCAGTCAAACGAGTGTGCAAGAATATTATTCAATCAATCGGAAGTGACATATCCATTCGACATTTTTTTTCTTACTCAATATACTCAAATATTTTCTTTTACGATACAAACAGTCATCTAGATATATTATTTTGCTCGTTTGTTGCATCTTAAAGTCTCGGAAAGTGATACATTGGTATGCTTCGTTTAAGTGGTTGTCTCTATTTACTTGATTAATATTCAAGGTAGTAATTACAGCCTCATGGAGGTTAGAATGTGTAACTAACATATTCTCTTGCTGTCCATTATATTGATAGAACATATGCAGTATAAAATAGAAATCTATGACATGATGCTTCTCTAGGCTCATTAGTTTGCTTATCAACCAACACTTCGTTTGTATTATCTATATTTTAAGGAGAAAGATATTGCTTCGGATTGCATAATTTTATTTTTGTGTTCCAATTCATCAATCATTATTCATTCTTATAATAGTTTCACCTATTTACCAACTCTGATTCTTACAATAATGAAATGAAAAATGGCACATATATGTGATAAAACAAGTCATTGATTAATATTCATCTGGCAGATAAACAATGGAAGATGTGGAGTACCATAATGTTTCTACAGCGCATGACTATTTCAGAAAAGCTTGATCAACGTGTGTTGTGATCGAACGTGACTGACGATTTGTTAATGATAAAATAAACTCAAGGGCATCAAAAGGTATCGAATGCTTCATGAGCCATCAATCAAACGATGATATTTAATAGATATTTAACGATTTTCTAGATTATGAAATCGTTTCTTGTGTCAATCGTTTTCCTCGGACAAGAAAAATTCAAAGTCATATTCACTCACATCTACAATTATTGACGTTGCGCTAGAGCATGAAAAGTTCGCTGTGTGCAGGAATCTTTCGATAGACATGCATGAGACCTGAGTATTGTTTCTTCGAATTGCTCGATCGTTAACGTTGATATGAAACATTCGACATCTCCTATTCAACATTTACAAAATGTTGAACGCTAGAGGAAAACTACCGAAAAAGATCAGGATGAATCTTGATGGATCCTTGAATATTTTCATTCCGAAGAATTCCATCTTTCGTTTACTTATCATAGTTAGGCTGACGACGTTTAATTTAAAATAAAAAACAAATGTGTTAGTCAATTTTCGAATGATTGAAACGAGTTAGCTGCTCAATTCTTTTGAGAGCGATGTAATATTCATTAGTACTGCCGAGACAAATTTAAAATATAATTAACTTGTAAACAATCCAAACGGGAAACAATACTTTTTCATACTTACGATGCAATGTCATGGACATGTCTTATCATTATCTCAATCTTCAGATAAGAGAATCTAGAATCTAATGAAGATGTTATGGCTAGATGGTTTTCGAATAATTAACCAAGAGATTCCTCCAAATCAAAATACAAGTGGAAAAGCATATGTATAGAAATGTGTATCGTACTCGCTCTCAAAAGAATTGGGTAGCTAACTCGTTTCAATCGTTCGAAAATTGACTAACACATTTGTTTTTTATTTTAAATTAAACGTCGTCAGCCTAACTATGATAAGTAAACGAAAGATGGAATTCTTCGGAATGAAAATATTCAACGATCCATCAAGATTCATCCTGATCTTTTTCGGTAGTTTTCCTCTAGCGTTCAACATTTTGTAAATGTTGAATAGGAGATGTCAAATATTTCATATCAACGTTAACGATCGAGCAATTCGAAGAAACAATACTCAGGTCTCATGCATGTCTATCGAAAGATTCCTGCACACAGCGAACTTTTCATACTCTAGCGCAACGTCAATGATTGTAGATGTGAGTCAATATGACATTGAATTTTTCTTGTCCGAGGAAAACGATTGACACAAGAAACGATTTCATAATCTAGAAAATCGTTAAATATCTATTAAATATCATCGTTTGATTGATGGCTCATGAAGCATTCGATACCTTTTGATGCCCTTGAGTTTATTTTATCATTAACAAATCGTCAGTCACGTTCGATCACAACACACGTTGATCAAGGTTTTTTCCTAACTATACAACGAGACAGATTTTTCTTTTTAAATATTTGCTTATATTCCTTGTTATCAACTGAATTTCAATTAAAAAAGAATAGTATGTTGAGTGTAAAGTATACACAGAAAAACTATGTTAATAATATTGATTTTAAAAACGATGCTGCTCCAGGAAAAAAAGTTCAATTTAATAAATTTACCAAGATAAAATTACAGACAACAAGCCATGAAATTTATTATTCAAATAAAGTTTTTAATAACATTTGGTTTTAACAAAAACAAAATTTAACGAATGAGAACGATTACTGTGCTATGTCTCATTCTTCGATTAACTTTGATGATGTATCTTTTTTGTTGCAATTTCGTCTTTCAATAGCTATATTTACCCATTAAAAGTGAAATAGTCTATAGAAATCTTTTCTAACTATTTTTGTGTATAATACACATGATTATTTTTTACAATATTCACTGTCATGTATATTTATCATTGGATTTCAATTATGTTTGACACTAGAAAAGTTCAGTCGTTATCTGAGGTAGATATTATGAATATTCAAATCGAATTGAATATTGAAACGTATTTTTGATGAATTAATCAATAAATAAAAGTATCAAGAAAATATCTTACCAGTCAAAAGATATCGATTTGTTTACTGTTTGCCAAGATTGATTAGATCAAATCCATGGAGACCAGGAATTTTTGTTGAAAACAGCAGATGTTCTGCTAGTGATGAATCAAGACTAAGTAATACGACGCTGCTCTGTACTTCCTGTAAAGCCTATTAGCTATATCGATCAACGGAATCATTCAAAATGCTTATTATTTAGATTAAGTGTTGAGCACATTTTACATAATGTGCTACCATATCGGTTCATTTTCTAATCTCGTTGAAGGAAACAATAATTCGACGTTGAACAATTCTTTGTTTTTTTTTCGGTATAATCATAAGAAACTCAATCGCGCAAAGCATTCAATAGAATAAAGGAATAGATCATGTGTATCTTCTCTCGTCTACTTATCACTGATTTCACAAAATCAATACTTATATGGATCTATCACTATTGATATTTCTATAATAACTGAAGTTGATGACGATAGAATGGATGAAAAAAAAACCGGAATTGTTTGTTTAGTTCTTTTCCTCTTGCTCTTGGTATTCCATATGCCAATGAAAATGCAACTGACTTGATCTATCTTATAATGCAATACTTAATTTTAAACGAACAGTGTAATACTTGTGCATGTAATAGAATTCTTTCTCAACTAGGTCAAAGTGATTTAATTGGAATATCTAATCAATATTAGAGGAACATAACATTTGACATTCGTACATGGATCAATATATCTAGATTGAATTATTTGTAGAGCTTTGACAGAGGCAAATGAAGTGAGGAATTTTTTCAATGAAACTTATCTTTCTATGAGTAGTATGAATTATGTTAATCCGTATAATTCTAGAGACCTTTCATGGGGGCGAATATATATAATAATGAACGATATTTTATGACTTTAATATACTTTTTTTCTTCATGAAAATTATACTTGGGAAAATTCTAACCAACTGCTTAGACTGTATTTTATTCTTCACTATCTAGTTGGATTAAACTTAAGAGTCTATGTGTATTTGTAAATGAAATCGAAATTGTAAAAGATTACTATATTCAATGTAAAGTGACCATAATTGTCGTCTAGAAGAACAATACTTGTAACAAAACATAAGAAGTTTCAAATGAAAGAAAAAGAAAATCTGATGAATAGATCAATGAAAAAAAAAGAAGCCATTACAGCTGTTACTTGATACTGAAGACAGAGTACAATAGATTTCCAATGATAATTTGCCACATTGATCACAATCACGTCATGTTTAAATGTCTACTAAATAACAGGAATTCGGATTTTCACTGGATATTTACCGTTTTTTGAATATTTATGTCTTACTATTGTAAGAAAAAATAATTTTTCATGCGATTAACTAAATGCTTGTTCGAACTATCGAGGAAAAACAGTGCACATAGAAAACTAGTCTGACACTTGAATTTTCTTGTGTGAACATTATTCTTCGATCTCTCATTTGCAAATCATAATATTGTCAAGATAAGATAAACATTGGTAAGTCATTTTCGTTTAAATTAGATATCACAAATATTCTTGAAGAAGTTAAAAGTACGTCAAAATCCTTAGCGTGATAAAATGAAGTTTTGTAAGGTGCCGCTCATGCAAAGTTTTAGTGGATTCGTTTTTTTGATAAAATACACCTATTCTGATTCTTCGTCTGACGCTGATTACGAATATCACCTTCTTTTTTCGATTAAT
>OENT01000460.1:0-27048 GCA_900239685.1 Rotaria macrura | reverse complement strand
ATTAATCGAAAAAAGAAGGTGATATTCGTAATCAGCGTCAGACGAAGAATCAGAATAGGTGTATTTTATCAAAAAAACGAATCCACTAAAACTTTGCATTAGCGGCACCTTATTTTAATTAAATTCTCTTAGAATTATGTGAAAGTAATCTTTTTATAGAAAATGAACGCTTCATTCAAAAAAGTATAGAAAGAGTGAAGATTGCCAAACAATGTGAGAATAGCTAGTGACCTTTTGACAGCTGTATTTCAAGACTATAACTCGTGAAAATATGATGAAGCTATCATCGAAATAGTATTGCATTCGTTTCAATGGGACTCGAACGTACTCTAGCAGTTTCATGCAATTTGAATTTTTTGCATTCCGACATTGATTTTATCAGAATAAGTTGATTGAATCCATTGATTTACTATGCAATAAATAGGAAATTTTCAAATAAGCACATAACTACGCATGTATATTGTCATCATCCTGTAGTAGATAGAACTGGTAATAAGTGAAATATAGTGATTGTAAATGACTGGACAAGATAGTATAATGAAAAATATCGATGAATTCAATAGTTTCAAGATCAAGAACTAAAATCATTTGACAATTATTTGTAAACGTATTTCTGCTGAACATTTGTAGAACATTCAAATTATTGATTTTAACAATATGGCCTGCAGTGAGTGTTTGTTGTTAGTTCAAATTTCTCATTACTGTTTTTGTTATGCAAGATATAGGTTATACTATAACATCATAAATCATTTCTATCTATTAAGAAAAATCGGATTAAATAGTTTGTTTGTTGTATCTTATTTATTCACTGTGTCTTAGAATAATGACTGAGTAGTTACGATGAGAATTCTTGTTACATTTTCATTTCAATTACTGCCGATTAATCAAAGACCCAAAGACATGTTGTAAAATTTTTCAGAAACATTGTCTACACTTAAATCACTTCCAGCAAAACATATCGCGCTTCGAATCACTGTTAAAGAAAAAGGTCAGTAGTTGAGCAATATGTTAGATTATTAGCTGATTGGTGTTATATACCTCAAAATTTTGAATACGATCCTGTTTCTTTTTGCCTTCCCAAAGCAGATCATTTTCATTGATAAAGAAAATTCACTAGACAATTCAGTGTCGTCTCAATTCGTCACGCCATACGTAATATGCCGTATCAAGTTATATTACAGAACAAAAATATGGAATAATCATATAACTTTCTAATTATCTCAAGATTTATGGATACGTTTTCTAGTCTATATACGATATATTATTCTCGTAGACATATTAGATAACAAAACGAAGATGATATGAGAAACAGATTAAATAAACAAGTAATAAATGACGTCCTTGTCTTATATGTAATCAATGTATGTAGACAGATTATGTGGAATTTGAGTTGTATGAAGAAGTGTTGTGTTCAGTAAAGGATTACAAAAAACAAGTGACAAAAATGCTTATGAAAATAAATAGTAACAAGTAATGAAGAAAAATATTGATCTACTATTTTTTCTATCACGATTCCCAGGTTAATATGAATAAGAGAAGAATTGAATTCGTCACATACTATAGAACTTGACATACGTAGCCAATAATTTTCTTTAAAATCAACTGCAAAAACGTTTTACTGAATTCTTTGTAAATTACTATTTTTATTTCATAGATAATCATTATCTCCTAATCAATCGACTATTACTGTCCTATTAATAAAATAAAATGATTCATGTTCTCAGAATTTAAACTCAAAACTTCAGTGAAAATGTTAAAAATAAGACACTGCTTCATTTCGAATATCACGTCCATTCAGTTTGCTTGTTAAAGTAACAGATATTCTTTTCGAAGAAATATATCTTGATCAAAGATGATTCATTTAAATTGAATATTGAAAAGAGTTTTCAAGTCAAAATGTTGGAGCATCGAATTTTCTTAATTCAAATCTTTCATGTTTGAACTATGTTATATTTGATTATGTACAGTACTTTAATTATCGGATGAAAGATTTCTAATTCAAATTGGATAGATCTTCGATTTAAGTCTGTCGTATACACGAAAAACACACGACAGACTCTAGAACTGAGATAAAAGGTAGTTAAACTAATGGCAATTTATTGAATGACTTACAGACAGATTTCCATTCAACTATATTCATTTATAAATATCAAGTAGATTTTAAGATTCGTACAATATATGTAATAATGTAGATTTCACGGAACCATACAAAAATTAGATACAATAAAATAGTAATAAATTATTATAAAACAATTAAATAGAGAATTACACATCTTTATTGGTCATTGTGGATGTACGTGATCTCGTTCCATTTTGAGTTGTTTTTCGATCCAATAAAAAATAGGTAAACATTAAACCTTTGCCTTTGATTTCGATTTCACCTCTCTCTTCAAAGATGTACTGTTCTCGATTTTTTAGTCGTTTATATGTATCATCACTTAAATGAATTCGTTCAGGTAGACCAGTAGATTCTATTCGATTGGCAACATTTACTGTGTCACCAAACATACAATAGCGTGGCATTTTCGATCCGATTACAGCAGCACATACTGGTCCTATATGGAAAAAATGATAATAAACGACGTCATTTGTAATACTGATAAGATGTTGAATTTCATCGACTTCTTCTGATTCTTATGTATGAAAACTCGCATAATTAGATATATCTACTAGTGAATAGCTTCAGTGTCATAACATTTATGAGCTACGGTTTATTTCCTCCGATAAATTCTGAGTTGTTGAAAGAAACATATTACATTGAAAATAGAGTAAATAGTGCTTACGTCAATACCAGGGGCCAATGATAACAGTCAGTCATCTATATATTACATATTGGGTTATTTTGCATGTTAAGGAAATAGATTTTTAGACGATGGAAGAAAGAAGCTTTCGTAAACATCAACATATTTACATTTGATTGGAGAAAAAAAAATGAAAACTATTTGAAGAGTCTGATCATATACTATATGAAACTATTAAATAATTATTCTTCGAATAGAATTCATCTAATATTTATTCTACTTGTCTTGTTGTTTCAAGAAATTACCTGTATGAATGCCAACACGTAGTTTAAGTTCAGCATGTGTACGCGGAACACGAACTTGTTGCTTACCCCGAAGTAAACATAATGACATGTTGACAACCTCATTAGGATGCTTTAACAGATTAAAGAATAATGCTTTGTATCAAACAAACACATTCACTTTAGATACTAAAAATTTACTTTATCGCCATTTTTTACCGGTGCACCAGAAACAACCATATAGGCATCTCCAATGGTTTCAACTTTGTATACATCGAAATTTTCCAAAAGTGAATCAAATATTGAATAAAGTTGATTTAGCATATGGCATGTTTCATTAGGTGAACACATACTAGAAAAATACACGTACAAAAAAGGAAAAGAAACACGAGAATTCGATTCGATAAAACAATTTACCTCGCTATAGAAGTAAATCCAACAATGTCCGAAAAATAAACAGTTACGGAATCATAATATTCAGCCGGTGCTTTTCGTCCATTGATTAAATCTTTAGCCACACATGGTGGTAAAATTTGATGAAGTAGTTTTTGTGTTAAACATTTTTCTTTTTCCAATTCATTTGTTTTATGTTCAAGTAAACGTGAATGACGTTTAGCACGAATATATAATGCTAAAATACTGTAACATAATATCATTGTTACAAAAATAAATACAACTATAACTAGTGCTTTCATCACACATATTTTAGGATAATCAATACACAGAGTATTTTTATCAGTCGCTGTATGATTACTTTCATTGGATACACCATCATTCAAATAAGCTAAATCAAGAAATATCATTAATATTAAAAGAAATGCACTTGTTATTGTGATGAACAATGTAATAATGACATGTTTAGTTTCTATGCTAGGTGCTGCGAGAAATTGTTCAGATGGTAAATTATTATCTGTATTTGACTTTTTAAGTAATGCTTGTTGTCGTTTTTGTTTCAATGAACTACGCATAAGATAAAATTGACGAAACAATGGAAATGACGATTGTGATGAATATTGTGAACTCATCGACGAAGTATTCCTTAGATTACGACGAAAACTCGATCGATATCGATGAAGACTTGCACTTGATATACTGTTTCGCACCGTCCACCTAACATTATTTCGATTGGTTGTATTCACGGATGAAGATACACATTGATTTGCTTTATCATTGCTTAAACTATGGGAATCGTCACACAAAAGAGCTGAATTAATACTTTGAGAGTCTTCGGAAAGCATCCCAAATTTGTCACTACTACACGCCGATAAACACTAGCAAATCTCTAATTAACAACTAAGATACTGTATATCGATAGTAATATGAATACGAAAATGTCTCTTCTCTTACATTTGTTTCTGTTTTCTATCGTTTTCTATCTTGTCTGTAGATTGGTCTAAGTATTATTTTTTCTGTGTATCTACTGTTTGCTCTTTCTTTACATAGATTCTTCTGTTTATTATATGTATGTATAAAAAGCCAATCAACGTGTCTAGCTTAAGTAACATCTGTCTTTACATATTCAAAAGACGATACTGTTGTCTGGTCATGAGCAGATCCAAAGCAGGTCATGTGCATTAGAAAAGAAACAGCTGATACACCTATATATAAATACATTTGTCTTATTTATCTAAATGTAAAAGGAAAAGTTTGAATAATATCCGTATAACGAACGCATATATTCGTAAATCGGTCACAAAAATATATCCCTAAAAATTGATATCTAGATGAGACAAGAGAGAAAGACTGGCAAGACTGTCGCTTTATGCATTACCAGTAATTACTAGTGAATAATGTGTCGAATCTAATGAAAGTTAAATAAGACAGAGTGCCCGAGATCAATGTTAGATTAGTCAGATTGTAAAACGTCATTTTAGATGAAGATCATGAATCGTGGATTCTACTAGAATTGGATTGCTTATGTTGTTTTACTATGTATTTTTATCTTATGGTTGTGCCGAAAAAATAATATTATCTTAGGGCAAGTCTTTGTTTTTATATCTAGTGCATGACCAAATGGATAATACGATGTAAAATAGAATGCAGCCTCTCTCATATGTTGTTTTGTCTGTTAATTGGGTAGGAAAACAAGATAAATGTTATTGCCAATAAATAAATAAATAATACTACATTTTATCAGAAGACATAAAAGAAGTGATTCGATATTTATAATTAGTTCGTTTTTCTGAATATCTATCGATTTTTAATAATTGTATTTGTATGGAAAAAGAAAGATTCTGTTTCAAGTTCATGTTTGCCATCTATGTATGAAAAACATCTAGATGTTGAAATGCAAAAAATATGATAACCATTGTCAACACAATAATCAAAGTCTTGATAAGAATGGATGAGAAAAACAAGTAAAAAGGGCAAAGTCAGGAGGTCAACAAACGAGTGAACTATATGAAAAACAAGGAAAACATCGTCATTCATCAGGCAATTTTAACTATCTCTATCATTTATTTTAAAGAAATAAAAAGAAAACATCACGATGTGTCTCATCATAGTCTTCTTTTTTGCTTGTGTGTCTTTTCTTTTTATATCATAAGACAAGTACACGTCCATTACGTATGGTTTGAGGTGCAATAAGCAAAGGTAAAGCGAATTCTCACAGAAGAAAAAACGAGCATGAATAAAAATTTCAGCAACTCTCCTAAAGTAATCCATCGAACAATCGTATTTTAATTGTTTATTTATCTATACATTTTTCTTTCAGTCAGTGGCTTTTTCAATAACAAATCCTCATTATAATCATTTAACTCAATCATTGAACAATGACGATGACTTTGGCTGTGTTAAAGTCGAGGTGAGAAAAAAGCTCACTCATTCGCAGTCAAATTTACTTGAATTAAAAGAGGTTTGAATCGAACGAGCGAGAAAAAATAATTTTCAAAAGCAAAAATAATATACTTAATTCCTAGAGATGTTTCTCTCTTCGATAGATCAAACAAAATTCTCAATATTGATGATATATTCATAAATAATTATTTTCAATTTCCTTTAGATCTCCGATCTTGATAATAGTTGTCCACACGCCACAACATTAAGTTTGATGAGATGTAAAAAACAAATACTTCATCCATTTCGTAATTTATTATGTTTAGTAAGTTATTGAGCAATATCTAAAACTGAAAACTATCGTCTTTCATTCATCAGATTGGTTGGAGACCATTTGGTATGGATAGTTCGAAGCGTTCATCGATCTTCATGCGTGTTTTAAATATTATTTATCCACTGTTTATTTTAATATTACTGTTATTTAATTATACGTATGAAATTGTTGTTTGTCAAGGAAAACTCAATGTAGTGACAGATACTAAAGTAAGATTAGCACTGCTGTTTTATGTTCTCATCAATTAAATTCTATTTCTAAAATTTTCTGTTATAAATAGACTACAACAACAAGAGCTCCTACGACTTCATTATCACCAAGTGAAAATTATACCATGTTGAATTGGAGTTCACTTATACCGCCAAAACCTTTCCATAAAGTTAATGACACTCCTATCACACCAACAGGATGTGGTCACATATTTACAACTTACATATTACCTGATTTATTACATCTTATGGCTTTTATTATTGGTTTCATGTATTTTCGTATAACTGAAGGTGAACAAATGTATTCTCTTATGGAAAAAGTAATATAGAATTCTTAGATTTTACTTCGATATTCTTTACCTGAATAAATAGGTCTTTATTCATGCTGATCAAAATATGCGAAATTTTAGTCCCAATCGTGTTATTCGACGATTGAAGTAATTGAACGTGTTCTAAAAATTTTTATTCACGTTTTGTTTTACATAATAGATTATTCTTGTTGATCGGAAGTATTTGGGTATTCATGTCCGTTGCCACTCATGCACTGTCGAATGCTATGAATGATTTTGCACATCCATTAATATTCGATAAAAAATATCAAGTAAAAAGGTACAATCATTTTCGTTCACGTAAACTAACAAATTCATTGTATATTGAATGTTGTTTAGAAAATCAGTGAGATATAGTTTGTTCATTGTCGATATTGCTTGTCTACTTATATCGAATTGTATTCATTTGGTTGTTGTTATGAATTTTGTATCACATTGTGAAATGGTTGTTTTCTATTGTAAATCAATTCGAACACGATTAGAAGAAAAATCAATACCACTTCTTGAAGCAATGAAACAAATACTTGACCTCGGCTCATCTATTAATCAATTGAATGGTGCAGTTTCAAGAATGATGTCCATATTAGTGGTTTACTATCTTGAACGTACAATACTTGGTAAGAGTTCGTCTCAATGTAAACTCTTCTTCTAAGGATTATTCGATGAGAATAATTAAAAATTTTTAATTCTCGACAATTATTCGTTAATAAGACTTGGAAGATAAATATTCTTACGATTGAAGAAGTTATCTTTTTTTTAGTACAATGAGAGAGAGAGAGAAAGTCGTTTGAGTCTTCTTCGAAAAGAATAGATTGTTACTTGAAGTAAGATCGAGGGTAACTTGAACAAAAAAAGCTTTCAAATAGACAGTAGAAATATGGTTCAAAGGAAATCGGCTTTATGCCGATTGTTACTCAAAAAGATCTATTAGAATTTATCGGCTTAACTATTGCAATTCAGATTCTTTGCTAATTGCAAACATGCATGAAAAAAAAACTGTTAACACCATCCCTTGTGGGATAAAAAATGTGAAACACGATGTGTCTGCTACTATGAAGGACAGGGAAAGCTGTTTTATTCCGTTCATATTCGGAACCATTTAATCTCTAAGTTAAATTAATTAAAATCTCAGTAAGCAAGCTATTGATAATATTTTTTTCATGAGACTTTAATGAATTACAATTACTAGTTCTTCATTACATTATCTGTCATAATATATGATGCTTCCGTCCATGACGGTTTCCACCAGCGCCCCCCGTCTATCACGGTCTGGGGAAGGGAGGGGAGGGGAGCAAATTTCTTGTGTATATACACTTCAACACTCCTTTCAGATCGTGTTACACAGTGTGTTACCACTAATAAGTGTTGTTGCCTTCTAGTTATGCTAATAGTTGAAATCATGTAAAAATAAGAAAATATTATTTTTATACGTGTTCAAGGTATCATCTTGTTTATGCTGAATGAAATCAATGAACCAATAATGCATGCTTATCGAATTCTATACCCTCTGGTTTGGTTTTCAATTCTTATATTTTGTCTTGGACAAGTAAGTTGTTCTTAAGACGATATGATGTTGTTTATCATCCAATATACCTAGGCAGCACGAGTAACATCAAAATGTAGTAAATTTCATCGTATCAGTCTTTCAATGCGTGTCTATGGGTATCATGCAGCAAGTCATAGTGATCTCGATGGTTTTCTTATATTTCTTTCGAAAGCGGGATTGCAAGCGAAGTTATTCGGATTAACTATTCACACGGGCAAAATTATTGTTATGCTTCTCACAACTATTATCGTTTGTGTTGTTCTTCTACAAACGAATATCATTGATACGACAAACTTTTTTCTTCAATAATCAATAGTATTGTTTTTCTTTTCAAAACAGATTCAAATAAAACATGTTGATTTTTTCAAAGAGAAAAAAAAAGAGTAATGCTCTTCTAACAAATCAATGCACAAAGATGATGTCGTTTAAACTGTTTGTCTTTTTCCTCATTTGTATGATTAATCGAAGTCGTCATATGATTGAAATATTGTTTCAGAAATTTTTCTGTATATAAACGATGGATGATTTCGGATGCTACATAATCCGAAGTATTCTCTTTAATCAATGATAAAATAAAGAAGCCATCGGCTTGAAGATATTCATTCGTGAATGCAGTAATCTTCGACTTATCCTTGTTTTCATTTGTTAATGGATACTTCTTTGAATGAAGACGTGTTCGAACAACAGCAAGACGATTTCGTGAAGTGAACGCATAGGCCCATAGAAAAAAGTCACTGCAGTTAAGTAAAATAACAATGGCATACCAAAAATAAAGAAACGTAAACATTTGTTGATTGAATAAGTTAAGTGGTAAAACACATGGAACAGTGTAGTCATGAGAGCGTTTCGGATGACCATATTCACGTATAGTGAAATCGCATAGAGTGGTTTTTGGAAATAGACGTGATTCTGCATCCCAATGAATTCCTAAGATTAAATTCAATCAATAGCCGTTCGTCTTGATTCGACAAGACAAATGCACTATGTTTTACCTCGAAGAAATCGATCAAGTACTTGGATGCCATAGAGGGCAAAATTTGAACCTAACATTACACTTAGAAGAAGAATTTGCAATAACGATACACCTATATACATTAATTTTGTCGCCATGTATAAAATAACTAGGTAGTTACCAACATTCTTTCTTGTTCTCCACCACCCGGTCATCGAAATTCGTTGTCGAAGAGTTAAATGTTTACGAACTTCATCTTGTCGACGATGATCGTAACAATATTGATCGATAGTATCGACAACATAATCAAGACACATCTGACGATGTGCCGGATCTGTTGTTGGTAGTTTATAATCAAATGACGATTCAACAAGATCAGAGACCTGGACACCACTTTTTAATCCAAGTGCATTCCATGATATACGGGGTATGTAGAATAGAAATGCTTTAACTAATAAAACAAACGGAATCCATTGATAATATAATATTTCATTTTCTTTCTTAATCGCAAATGACTTGGGTGTTTTATCTGTATGTTTCACATAGTACGTATTTTGAACAAAGCATACTGATCGAACATATTCTTCATAGTTTGGTGTGAAGAATGCTGGTACCTAAATAGACAGATAATAGATGTAATCTATCTAATGGATAAAACTTTACCCAACATCTGATCTGATCTGTATATAGACGGTTCATGTTAATAATAGCGAGAACAACTAAAATTCCCACAGTATATCGATAGTTGAGTCGATCAGACATACTATCATCATTACGTTTGCCAAGCATCATTGTCGATGCTTGACCCATGAGTGAATGAAAATCCATTTTTCGATGTTAACTAAAATTCAAATTATCAAACTATAGATCTTTACAAACAAACTAGTATTATCATTGAATACCTCGTATATGATACGTAGCTGAATGCAAACACAACAAAGAACTATCTACTAATCACTCATGACGTATTGGCAATAAACTTCCTCGTCCCCTCTCTCTCTCAAAAAGTCATCGTTATTATGTTTGCCTTTGCATTTTCTCTTATTCTTCTAGGAGACAACATCAACTACGCGTTTTTCTCTTTCTGGTGTGTGTCTGTTAAGCTAAATAGAGGAGGAGAAAGACAAGTAAGGCAATTCTTCTTTCCATATATAATAAGCATAGTGCTGTATATTTCCTTTAACATCTGCGAGTCGGGGAAACGATAGAGGATGCCATAGAACAAGATATTATTCATCGCTCTTCTTTCTTATTCTGGTTGTACTAGAAGAGAAATGGAGATATGACTGCGTACGTGTCTATTAACTCCATTTTTATGATGATGTATATGTTAGACAGATCAAGTATATCAAAGCAGGTGTAAACCCTTATTGCTCGATTTAAATTATTCATTTCAAATATAAATAATCTAAAAGTAGTGCTCTCTCTTGATGAAGTGCAATTGTATTCTTCCCACATTTGTTCATAAATCTCACTCATACTTAGCATCTTCAGGCTTGCATCAACTATATATCAGAGAACGCGCCTAATTAACAATAGTACAGTTTGTTCTAGACCGAAATACATGTTAGCATTTCTATATTGGCTTTATTTGATTTAGTGCCTTTAAGATTTGATCTAAGAAATGAAGTTGATATTGTACTCTTTTTCTTTGCTAATTGCGTCGAGCGTTCTTCTCTATTGACAAACATATACCTTTGAGTGCATGCAGCAAAGATCTATTTCACATTGTTCGGTAATCATCCAATGGATGATTCTATTGATAGAAAATTCACACAATTAACATAAACCAAAATATGGAACTACGTTGCTAATTTTCTACCACTGTTGCATATACGAAGCAGCGTATCAGCATCGACCGTGAACTATGCTATGATTGGATCGTTTTCATTAAAATTGTTGTTGTTAAACTATGCACATAATTAAATGGTCGTCTCTTTAAAGAGTTTCTACTATTACACATATCAAAGGAGATTCATGTAGTTCTTTTATCTCTCTCTCTCTCTCTCGCTGTGTTTGGAGTGCGCACGCAATTTTGTCAAGCGACATATGTTTGTCGATATAAATAGACCAACGCCTCTTAACTACAATTAGGAGTATATTGACTATGTGCCATATTTTTTCCTTGATTTGGATAGTAGATAATAAATTTCATTGGGCTAATGGATCTCTTATGTGGATATTAGCAGCTGATGATATTGTTAGATGCTTGGTTTTTCCGACAATCTATCAGCAAGCCAGAACAATTAGATATGATGTGATAGGCATTCATTGATATTTCTATTTAAAACTAAGTCGACATTGCCAACTGTTATAGTAGAGAGTCCATTTGAAAATTATAAACTAAATCACGTAGTGTTTCATGAATCAACTATGATATCTTTTCAGCATAAAATTCAGATATGTAGTATGGAACTGTAGGAGTATCTTCTATCTAGATGATATGCTGATACAAAATACAATCGTATTTGTCAAATTCACTAGTTAAGAACATGATGTACATGCATATTATTTACTATGTTAGTACTATCCGATAATATTTACATGTGAACTACCTCTTTGAAATTCTATCAGCATTGCTACACAATATTTATGATGAATAGTATGTATGTCTGAGTTTATTTTATATGACTGTCATTTGTAGACAAAATAGTCAACTAGAAACATGATCATCAAGTAAATAAAAAACGAAAACTGAATTACTATAGATGTTTCAAAGAATTAATTTTAGTAGAATAAAGAAGCAATCTAAATAACAATACTATTGAACATTGATATAAACAAGTGAGTAGCCATCGTCTAATCTTCTTTTTTTCACTATTTTATTTCTATATAAATTAAGTTGAAGAATCATTTAATCTGTTTGCCTCGTTTTATAAGAAATACTAAAGAAAATCTTCTATCTCTATGTCTGTATTTGTTTCTCACCTTTACTTTCGTATTTGAAGAATATGCAGTGTCTCATTCAGAATCCTGGGATGTCAACATTAATTGTTCACTTCGATACTTCTTTCTTCTAACAACAAAAGTACTCATTCGCGCTTATAATTATACTTCTTCTAGAACTTTTATCTATTCAGTTTGATGAATAATTTCTATTTTCTACTAGTTCCACGGATGTCATTATGTGATGAAAGACTACAATATTCTATTTCCTATGTTAAACGTGTAACATCTCGATTGATGCTTCATTATTTGCTTAATTATGCGGATACCTTCTCTCTATGAATGCAATTGAATATAAAATTAATGTTCCTCGAATTCATTGTAGAATTTCTCTGATTTTTTTCTAAAATTTCACACTCTCAATAGGATGTATAAGGATGATTGAGAAAGGATGAGATCTAATTATATGAAACATTACACTACAGCAACATTCGGTAAAAATATAGTTTGCTGTTTCCCTAGAAATCGTTCTTGTTCGACACACGTGCTATCTACGGCATGCATACAAGAAATGTTTCCATCGATCAAATTGCTAACCAAAGACTACTTTATCTGCTTGATAGATAGAAATATAACATAGATTATGTTGTAAGCCAATTACGATGTGGCAACCAGAAACTAATTCGTCAAAGTTGTCTTGATTGTGACATGAAGATTTTATGTGAAATGATTGTTTGCTACATTCATAAAACTATACATTCTACCTAGTTGCATATGATTATGATAATAGTTAGAAGCAATCGTAAATCAAATAAAAGATAATTCTTTGAAAAGATTCATGTCAAACTATGATATTGTCAGAAAATCACTTATTTTACTGACGTAAGATTCTCTTTCTCTCTATCAACAGCCAATCTCGCTTTTTGTCTCGTATGTTCCGTTTTTTCCATCAGCTACAAATAAGAACAGGTTTTGTATTCAAGATACATCTACTTCAATAGTAATTATCATTGATTATGTTGCAATGCCTATTCATATCTAATGGCAGAATGACTTGCAGTAAAAAAAATGAGAAATTAAATCGTTCTTCAGTTTCTCTGTACAAGTCTTTCGAATAAAAAAAAACGAATGGAATCGATAGAAGTTTATCCGTAAAGCAATCAGAAGCAATTCTCGATGATCCAAAAGCAGCAAATTAGTTAATCTTCGACAATTACTGATCCAGTATTCTGCAATGCTGACAGAAATTTGTTTTTAAATGACAACCAGCGACGCATGAAGTCATTAGCCAATCCAATGGTGATAAAAATCTTGATTTTAACTTATGCAGTAGATGCTTGATATGTTGGCTGAAAGAAACGTGTATACTCATGAACATACCAGTGTGTATACAGTTAAAATCTTTGGCAATGCTGAAATTAATTAAGAGATTTCGTGCAACTTGTAAACTTCATTGACTTTTATTTTTACCATCGATCAGTGTTGTCGAGACAATCAAATTGTCTAGATATAAAAAAAAGACAACAAGTCGAGTATTAATCATTCGTTAGAACATAGTAGCAATACGACATGCGTCGATTTGTATTCTTATTCAAACGTACAGTTTCAAATAAATGAACAAAGTTAGAATTAAGTAAGAAACAAAGAAAAATAGTTTATGTTCGATAACACTTCTAAAATTAAGATGTTAATGATGATATTCAAATAGTAATCAAATCTTCTTCTATATCAATAGTAGACGAACATGAATATAAAAGTAGAGAATACTCTAGTTTATTTTAGTGATAGCAAAATTTATTTTCTTAAAGGGAATCGTGTCACATTCTTATAACTAAACGCAATAGGGTTGTTGCAGGCTAGTCTAGCCTCTATCATAGCTAAAAGGAACAAGACGCATTGCTTAAAAAGATATTGATAGATACTGAAAAATATTTTAGTTGAGTTTTAACCACATCACTCTACATTGTTTCCTAAAATATTGCTAATCTATCTCAATAATTAGTTACTATTCCTAACTGCTATAGAAGATATGAGTGAACTGAAAATGGTATGCGTTTTATTGGATCATGATTTCAAATAGAATAGAACACGATATTGTTATGAATAGTAGAAAAAGAATCATATCTTTCTTGAAGACAAGATAATCACTTATTTAAAACACAGAGGCTATTCGATATCGATTAGTGTAAGTTACTGAATAAAGATTTTCGAAAACTTACACAACTGTTGATACTATCAGAAGTGTTAGCCTGAGTTCGAACTGAACGAGACGTATAGTTCTGGAGGAAGGACACAAAATTTCCTTTCTCCATGTAGTGTATTGCTGGCCACTAAATTGATTAATCGAATTGATGATTTCTGAAATTTAAATCAATTATTTAATGTAGATGAGAAGGAAGACAATAGAGATGATCAATGACAATTCTATTTATAATTCACTAAAATATTACTTGAAAAGTGGCTATAGTTGCCAAACTACAGTGAATGTTACATAATCTGGTACGAAGACAAGGTCAATCTTGGTAGCCCATTCATATACCAATCCAATTGATAAATCTTTCATAATTGTAAGCGAAGAGTACGCTGATGCACCCTGGAATACACTTTTAATCATTGACCAAGTATCACCATTATCTTTACTGGTAAAGAATGTTAGATTGCTACGGATTATCGAAGTTTCTGCTGGACCTGAATAGAATAATTGTTGCAGCATGTCATAGTAAATAGTTGAACCTTCGCATCCAGTCAGAGGTTGGACAAGACCATCTAACAATCCTACTTTGAAAAAGCTATGACCACCATCATGACTATACGCACCAATACGTCGTGTTCCAAGTGAACGAGCATTGATAAATATCATATTAGCCTCTGGTAATAATTCTACCGCTTGACCTTCACTTGGAAATATATTCGGAAAACCAGTGTGCAATGAAAATTCACCGCCCAGATACCATTTATCAACATCACCATTATGATCATTAAGCATGACATAACCAGTACTGAATGTACCATCATCATGATTGTAAGTCGAATAATAAGCAGGTATTAATATTGAACCCGATTTCAAGAGAAGTCCACTGGGAGGACCTAGTGCCACCCATTTCCAATGAGTCTTGATTACATTAGGTACCACCTTTGGCTCCGAAAATGTTAAACCATCATCATCTGAAAAGGTCTGCATGACGATGAGATTATTCTTGCAGAAAGGAATAAGAATACGTTGTTGATATTCTAATTGAACTGGGGCAATGTTGCCTACTCGATCGAAACTATCAACTGATGCATTGCCACGATACAATATAAACATAGATGACCATGTTTGCCCTTGATCTGTGCTTCTCTTATAAACTATATCAGTCTGTGTATAATCACTGCAACTCAGTAGCCGGGCTTCACCAAAGGCTAGCAAAGTGCCTTTACTAGTACTTAAGATAGATGGAATTCTGATGCAGAAATATCCATTTTCTCCTCGTGTGAATACAATCGTACCATAGACATGAAACATTAAAATCCAGTGAGCAACGAAAACGATTCGAAACATCGATACCTTGAATAGCATTATGAAAGAGAAAGGCAATTGTTTGTTCAACAAGATAGCACAGCCAGTGTTTTATTCCAAAATCTAATGTGTCTTCACAGGTAACATGTGTAAATGAAAGATAAAACTTATTCGTCTCACTCACTTGAGAATGACTGCGATAAGAATATAACATAGTTTTGTTACTTTTAATATTGGATTGGTAGACAACTTCCAACTACATGTTAGTCTTTTAAGGAGAAGGTCTTTCATTAGTCAAATACGTCATTAGAAATTTTTATGTTTCCTCATTGTTAAATTTATAGAAATGAATCTATAGTTGAAAGCATTCAATGGCAACATCAGTAAGAACACAAAGTTTATTTCAAACAGATACCAATGTTAACATTTTTTATACGACAAGCGTCTCTCATCTACTTTGAACAATGTTCATGAATCAAGTAAATGAAACGCTAGATATTTTGAATTTTTTAGACTGTGAACAAATGCATATCGTTTATATTGGATTTAATTCTACTCGAAGCTAAAGAGTTGAATAAAGCAGTGGAAAGATTTGAAAATAAAAAGATAGAAATCAATTAAATTGATGAAATATTTCTTTCTATAATAAGAAGAATTCTCTTCTTTCGCCCAAAAATGAAGTTAGAACTCCTTTTCTTTCACACGGGCACTTTCCAAAATAAATTAGAAGCAAAGTGTGGGCTTAGTCCTCATTTTTACTTTCACTTTGTTCGAGCGTAAAGACTAGTCGAAGTTTTGAAGAGATTTTAACAGTAATTTTTGTTAAATTCAATAGCAGTAAGTATCTCTATAATTGTGCTAGATTATTAAAGCTACTTATTACTAAAGAATTACAAATACGTATGCTAACTACTTCTCATATACATGAGACACTTCAACAATACTATTGCATACACTATTGTATAACTAGATCTTCTCATTGTGTTTTCTAATACAGTTCATATATATTCTCAAAGTCAAAATTTCTGAAGTAGTAACTTTGAAGAATCCATTTCTTTCTTGTGTCATCGACAGATGTTTTATCTGATACGTGGTATGAATGAGCAGTATCAGGATTCATACATCTGTGTTCGTAAGGTCACATAATCGGAGAAATGAAGTTGTAAATGAAACATTAAACACTCATATTGTAATTTATCAGTAAGATTCTATAATAAAAACTCTCACCTGTATTAACAGTTCTTGATCGACAGACTACCTAGCTATTTCCTACTGATGATTTTGTTTAAGTCAAAATTCAGTAATTGAATATGAATCAATTTTACATTAAAGTTTTCATGTTTTCAACAAAAACACTGGACCATGCTTTATTAAAATGACAGCATCCATGAACATCAAATTTTACAGTGTAATTGTTTTCAAAAATGAAACTATTGAGTGTTATTCGGATATGCAGATCACCATTCTTCGTGTTTTAATGAATCAGCATAGACATACGCTGCTTGTAAGATGCACATTCTTTTTTCATATCGGCATCCGGTAACTTGTTTTGCAGCCATGCTTTCAACAACTTCACGGGACACATCGTATCAGAACATGCTGTTGACGGATGATTATAAATGAAATAATGATAAATAAATAATACATAGATATTAGCTTACGTGGAAATTTCAGTTGTTGTGTTGTACGACTGTTGGTTGAATTGATATATTCCATTTTTAAAGTATATGTGTCATTTTCTATAGTACAAAACTTAAAAGCTAGATGCTCAAGATCAAACTCAAATTCACCTACCGTCATCAACATGATACAAATCAAAAAAGAGGGTACTACAATACGGAGGATGACGTACATAATTGACACCAAAAAATGACATGACTGCAGCAATGGTCGTATCATGCTGTAATTTAAACAGAAGATATTCTTGAAAAGATCGATGAGAAACTCATACTGCCGAATAAATTTTTGCTTTTCGGCCATTTGAGCTTTTAGTCATTAAGCTTTCAACATTATCCATTATATCAGAAATAATTGGACCTCAACAATCGAACGAAATACAATGAGAATTTATATTCTGAACCAAACTCAGTAATGCTAACCACCACGTAATTGACTTGCTTTTGAAGACGAGAAACGATAGAAGAATGACAAATCACGAATTTCTTGGAGTTGATCAAGAACCGATGGACTTGCCCATGATGGACCGACGTGATATAGATGCTAGAAATGATAAACAGTATTGATTGAAAACAAAACATGAATAAGTATTACTTCGATGAGAACCGTATCGGCAACACTGACAGCGCCAAACAAATCATTGATTTTCGAACCTGTCCAAATTGAGAGTTGATCGAGAAATTCCTTTTCATGAATCAATCGTAACATGAGTTAAACGTATTTCAAATGAATTATACTTCTTAAAATGTTACCCGATAGTGCCTGTTCAATTTTTGTAGTTGTTCACTGTTTCGTGTTTCTCGTAGTAGTTCATCGTAACGAGAACATGCACTTATACCGAACAACTAAAATGAAAATAAAAGTCAATTTTGTAAAATAATCTCATTCATTAATACTTGAACTATGGTCATCCCAAATGATCGATTTGTAATAATAAAATAACGAAATTATGATTCAACGGATATGAAAAGCTTCAACGAATTGTCGACCGTTTTTTCATCAATGCAGGCAATTGCTGAGAAGAGATAACAACGGCCTAACTCAAGATGAAAGAAAATCTAATCTATCACGAATTACACTTATGTACAAAACGATTTTGATTTAGAAAGATAAGCATAGATGTAACATTGAACCATGGTACTTCTTCATTGAATTTAGCAAGTAAAATAGTTAAACTATTTTTCTCGTATTGTTTTGTGCATATCGCTTTAGAGTTTAGTGGAGTTATAGAGCTCGAGTTGAGGGAAATTCTAGGGTATTTTTTTTTAAAGATATTTAAATACCCTAACATATATGAAAGAAATGTTAATAACCAATGTAAAAGCGATGTGAATTTCTTGTGATATAAGAAAATAGGTAGAATATTCGTAAATATCTAAAACGTTCAACTTCATTGTTAATGTTATATTACCCTTCATCTTTTACAGAACTAACCATATAGGACTCGTTAGTCGATACATAGTCTCTCTGTAAAATTTGAATATGTAATTAAATGTGATCTAAAATTTTGCTACAAGTCAATACACTTATAGTAATTACATGATCATCGACGCTGGGTACTACGTGTACAGGTATTGGCTGCCATGGTAGATACTGTGGCCACTTGTCATCATCAAGTTCTGAAAGTATCGCTTCTAACTTGTTCTTTGATGTAGGATACAGCCCAAGCAAATTTGAATACGCTGACATAAGAGTTCGGTCAAAGTCTGTACTTCGAATGGTTACCTGAAATATCCAAAATTTTCGTTTTTTTCTTTCATCATCAGTCACTAACCTCAGCAGCAACATAAGACGAATTAAGTAATGTAGCATATCGTTCTCGAAAATATTGTCCCAACCGGATTTGTTGTAGTTGACCTTGATGCGTTAATTGACCAAGACCATTAGGCCAATACGAAAGACTGCTGTTGCTAGTCGGGTACAAACTTATTGGAGTTCGATCTCCGTGACGATAGATCTATGGAAAAAATCTTTAATGTTACCTTAAAATATTCTCCAATATGTTACGTATTGCGTACTATATGAGTGCCCACAAGTGTAGCATTTGGTTGGAAACATTCGGTATCATCTTCCAAAATGAGCAGGGTGATGATCATGTATAAAGTGATGTACATATCGGCAACGACAAAATATCAAGCTCCTCTATTTTATATTATTAAGAGATTACTATTGACAGATACAAAGAAGACAAGTAAATGACATTAAGACTGATTAAATTTGTTATTAAAATGTCATTCTCTTGTATTTTTTTAATTTAAGCTACTTATATTTATATGCGTGCACTCCGATTTATTCGAAACGAAAGTCATCTACCTTTCTGTGCACATCAATACATATTTATGACGTGATTGCGTACAGATCAAAATACATCAAAATGAACGCTCCCAAAAAACTTTCTCACACGTACAATGCTAAATCAAACAGTGAAGGTTCGAAACAGAACCCTCGATCGAATCGATGAATAATACTGTAGTTATCTGTGTAGATTCATTTTTTTCTTCATTTTCTCTCTTACGTCAGATGTGCCAAAAACGTAGTGTATCGATACGGTAAATGCTATGAATCATTTTTGAGAATGAATTATTTCATTTTCTAGCAATGTGACGATATCTCCAACGCGTATTAGTCAAATGACTGGATATTTTGAGCATAGATACTAGAAGTCTTGGTGGTTCTTTTGCCGTTTTCCGCGTTCCAAAATACCCATCGAATGTTGAGTTACTATAAAAATAAAATCGTACAGATAATTTTTGCTTCCATACTGTATACCATCGAGAAGATACTAATTCCTGTTTTTTCTTTGTGCTTGTGTTACACGCAATAAAACACAATTAAGGAGAAATTTGTGAATCTCTCTGTAGATCTGTGATAACTATTCTGTTTTAGTTTTCTTACTTCGTGACGAGCTATAGTGTTCGATGTTACTAGGATAGTGTGGAGTGCAATCGAATCCGTTATCCTTCCTTTCTGCTTTTGTAGTACTAAACAACAAGAGAGCAGAAGTAATCCACTATAGGTCTCAGTGGTATTCTCCGTCATCAAGCTGGTTACTCTATTATAAAATTTGTTCTCGAAATCATAGAATAGTGATCAATGTAGTTCGTAGAAGAGTTGTTTTTATGTATAAATCTTCTAAAAATGTATTATCTCTAAGTGGGTCTATATGTATTATGAATTGGATACATGTGTCACAGACTTCGAGAATAACGTGATACTTTGAAGTTGAGGTAGATCCGATTTCAATAAGATATTTATTCAAATATATAAAATCTTATAAATTTCATATACTAATTGTAAGATTTCTTCATGTTATTTGACCCTATCGAGTTTCAAATTTGATGCATTGTTTAATGAAATATCATGTATCTATAACAGAAACAGTGTATTGAATACGTGTACCAGTATATGTCTTCAATGACCTGTAAAAAGTTATACTATTGGTGGCAGCACGTATCGAAAGATTTGAGTTCTATTTAGTAGTTATCTGAAAATTAGTAAGATATTTGCTGCTGAATATAATTGTAGAAGCTTACTTACTTGAGACACATTGCTAACAGCAATTTACAGGAGTTAATAATGATGCTTTCTATGCGATTTTTTCATTGATCTAGATTTTCATTAAAACTATAGTCACTTATGTGTGTTCTCTTGATCATCGGCTCCGACTGCGTAAATGTATATATCGTTCCGTACTAGAGATTTAAATATAACTCTCGTGAAAATCTATCCAGAGTCAATCGGTGAATCGATGGAGGCAGGGCTGCAGAATCTGCCGGAAAAATGGAAAATTTCCCCCCACGACAATTTTTTTTCAAAAAATTTCCCCCACTATAAAATTCAATAATAAAACAAGGAACTCTTGTTTAAGTCGTATATATTAAAAAAAAACAACTTGAAACATTGCAAACACACGCTAGAAAAAAAAGAATATTATTATACATTGTCGTTTGGTTCAGGTAATCTTCCCACTTGTATCTTGCACAAACCCAGCTCAAAAAATCTGATATAAGATCTTATGTTGTACATGCAAGATCTTGCATATGAACGAAATCTTTCAGGAATCTGACAAAAAATCGTCGTCTCTGACATCTTACATCAGATCATACTATATTTTCCTCGAAAGATCTTACATTTACTTTATTTGCATTAATAACTTTAGTGATATTTTGAGAGGATAATTAATTTTATTGGAATACTACTATGGTATATCACATATAACAGAATCTTTCAAGAATCTTCTAATGCAATCGTACGTAAGAAGTCAGAGACGACGATTTTGAGTACGTTTTTTCATCGGATCTTATAGGGTCAGATATGATCAGATATAAGATCCTTGTAAGAACTTTTCATCAGATTGTTCGACCTGGGAACGATTTAAAACAACTGAACCCGGAGAAACAAGCTTCCAAGCTTGATATTGTTCAGATTTTTTATAAAATAACCACTGTTTTTCTTTGGTATGACTAAAATAATCATTAAGTGAACTTCTGATAAATAAATCAGCTGTATGTATTGGTGGTGCATTCCAATGTAACATGATTTCTTCATCTAATGAATCATGCTGTAATGAACAGTTATTGTATATGTGTCCTTTTAAAATTGACGCTGCTGATTCACAAACTGCTTCGCTTCTAACTTTTAATATCATCAGGGAGTAAAAGTATGAAAAATCAGGAATACCATCGGCTAGCTTTTCGTTGGTATAAAATGTTTTTATTACTTTCGATGTAATTATTTTTCCGTCGGTTGTCCAAATACCAAATGTATCTTTATCAGCAATTTCAAATAAACATCTTCATTTCCAGAAAAAAGTCCAAGATCTGATCAATGCATATATAATTTAGCAAGTAAGATTCGCTTTAGAATGCTGTAAAATATTTTCCCCTCCTACTAGAAGGGAAAATATATTTTCAAGGAGGGAAATATTTTTCCAAAAATTTCCCCCACTCCCTAGGTTTTCAAAATTTTCCCCCCACGGCCGTGGGCGCACACGGGTAGATTCTGCTCCTCTGGATGGAGGGCAGAAAGAATCATATATTGAGTATGTTTAATCTTGATAATTGCTCGATATCTTATACATTTTTTTAGAAGAAAAAACGAGTAGCAAACTGGAGAAATACTTCTTGTAATTAGAACCTTTATTTGTTATTAGAATTCATGCTTGGAATGCCTAAGATATGGTGTGGGTGTCTTGTCTTCATTATCTTAAACGTTGACACTTGAATGATCGCAAAAAAACGGAATTCTGCTCGTTATTGAATTAAAAATTAAGTAAAAGTTTACACCAAAACTAGATTGAATCTTCTTTACGATATCGATTACAGGTATCAACCAGTTATCACCATCAAACATGATTCAGCAAATTCTACTGAGGTCCATTAGGCTATTTTGATGATGCAAATGAGGATTGTTCTTTACTTCACAGTGACACCCTGTTTGTTTTGAATTGATGTGCCATGTTACCTTGTCCAGCATTCGTTGAAAGAGATACAATGTAAGTAATAAATCTGCTTCAAATATTAATAATTGAGCGTGGTTTGATAATTTAAGAAAAACAAATGATCAAAGGACATAAGCGTGAGAAACAGATATGTTTGATTAAGTAACCTTTCCTTTTTTCGTTTGCTTACTCTACATATGAAAAATTTCTGTCTCCAACAAGAAAGAAAAAACGTACAGTAAACAGTGAACGGAATAGAAAAAAATATCCATCGCTCATGTCAAGGAGCGTCTTTTTTACTACTGCATATTATTTGTCTTTCCGTCTGACTAGATAAAAGGAAGAAAAAAAAACTACTAAAATATGTGTCGTTAAATTTTTGTATTTTTCGAAAACATCCTTGTATTGACAGAACCTCGTTCTTGGCAATGTTTAACGTGCATATCACAGACGGGGTGATTTCAACTTTGAAAAGGGTAAATTATCTCAAAATATGATCAATACTACTAAAACTATCGAGAACATTTTCATAATATTTACAGAATTTTCATCACTATGGGTCATATACCGACTAAGATTCGCAATTGTTTAAAAGCCACTGTCTTTTATTTACTGGCGGTCAAATGTGGAATGATTCATCGAAATGTGGAAGCAATTATTTGCAATAATTTCGTTCGAAAAAAATAGAAAGTTTAATTTAACAACAGTCCAAGAAAAATTATTTCATAACGAAAATTCAAATGAATGGGATTTAAACATATTGATAACCATTTTATTAAATACTGATCGACCGAAAACTCTTAATGTAGTCCATATACAACAACTCGACAATGAAGATCATTGCTGACTGAATTAAGAAAAATTTGTAAAATGTTAGCTCATCCTGCATTAAAAGATATTGACAACAACGAGTTCCTGAAGCTTTAGTTTAAGCTAGTAACAATGATTGTATGTGAACACGCTGACAAAAAAATGTCAAAAGAAAAAACGTCGAAAAAAAAACGGAAAAAGTTATAACGATGAACTTTAATGGATGACCAAAATTTTATTTTATTCTATTCTGCAAAGAAAAGCAGATGCATGAATAGTGAAAATCAGGCATAACAAATTAATAGATCGATCAAGCTCATAAAACAGCTTTGCTGGTATTAAAAGTTCATTTTTTCTTCGTGATCGAGAATGATAAACCATTTAATAATTATTCAACATTGATTTGTTTGGTGTTGTATCGTTCGTTGAGAATATTTATCCGTTTTTGAAGAACATCAGTAGTATCGGATTTGCAACGCCGTTACCCAGGACGAGCATTACGGCGAACAAATACGGTCGTAAACGAACGTTTACGATAACGTATACTACCGTTTCCGATCGTTAATCGCCGTAAACCGTCGTATGTTGACGTTTTGATATGCACCGTATTACGGTTGTATTTTTCTGCGCCGCAAACGGCTAATTACGACTGCAACACGGCCAAAAAATGTAGTATTCAGCCCGTTACGGTCGTTTACGGCCCATTGAAAAACGACCGTAATACGGTGCATACCGAACGGCGAAAAAATTAACGGAAACGGCCGTTTACGACCGTGCTTCTTCGACCTGGGTAAGCACGTATATGCTGATTTGTATGTATATATGTTGAAAGTGACCTTCTTCGTTCACGATACATCTAATAAACGACCATATGTTCGCATGTGCTCGTTCTATGCGTCGATTTAATCGATTGTGATATCCTAAATATACAGAGAGTAATCAAGCATAATAATACAGAGATACATATGCCTTCGCAAATATTATTTGTTCTAATTTTGACAACCATGGACATTCCAGATTTCTAATGGTATATTATTTATCCAATAATCTTCATAATACACGAATAAGGGACGAAGTTCTTGCTTCACTCTGGCACTTACTAATGACCGTAAGTCAAAAAAAGAAGTTTCAACGTCTTTAAGTGGGATCAGTGCCAGGGCCATTAACTTACGGCAAGAACTTCCGATCTCTTCATCTTCTAAATAGGCCTTGCTTAAACCTAAACTTTGAATGCGTCAATATATCGACTGACTGTAATGAAAATAGCTTCCTTTATGTAAAGTTGTAGGAAACTGACATGCAAATTAGATAAATCTTTATAGAAGTGATCGGTAGTGTTTACCTCAGCTGATATTGCAGGAATTAAACTTGTTTCAAAGTCTGTGATAATTCGTTCAGGTTTCCATACTTGATTAATAGATGCAGCTTTATCTTTTAATTCTTGAAATAGTTGTTGATATGTTAATTTCTTTCGATCTGGTAAAACTGCAAAAATACAAGAAAAACCTGAAAAAGAGACTAAAGACTTGAAAATTTGTAAATTAAAATTATTATCCCTCACTTTACTGAAATTTATAAGCATGAATGGTGAAAACTTGATCAAACAATGGTGAACCCAGGTGATTCAATCCAATGTCGGATCCGATCGGTTCCGATGAGATCCGACAATCCGACAGAATCCGATCGGATTCCGGGTTGTGGAATCAGCATCAAATCCGACGGTCGGATTCCTATGAAAATCCTTTGAAATCCGCATGTGAGAACCGATAGGAAATACGAGAGTCGGATTCCAACGCGAATCCGATAGTATCCGAATTTAGGAACCAATAGGAAATTACGGAGTATGATTCCAACAGGAATCTGATAGTTTTCAAATGTATGAACTGATAAGAAATACGAGAATCGAATTTCAACCAATCAGGTTTTTCGAACTCGTGGTTTCCACAAATCAGGTTTTTTTGAGTCCTGGTTTCAACTAATCAGGTTTTCTCGAGTTCCCGGTTCCACCAATCAGGTTGTTTTGAGTCCTCCTTTCAACCAATCAGGTTTTTTTGAGTCCTGGAGTCAACCAACCAGGTTTTTTGAGTCCTGGAGTCAACCAATCAGGTTTTTTTGAGTCCTTGTTTCAACCAATCAGGTTTTTTGTAGTCCCGGTAAAGCCAATCAGACTTTTCAGAGTCCTGGTTTTAATGAATCATGCTTTTTCCGAGCTTTGCCTGATCGATTTGTAGGAAATGATTATTTAAAAAAAGAATGGAATCACAGGAACATTGAAACGTGCTCGCCAGGAAAGCATACATGTAAAATACTATTGGGATGGTGGTTGGAAACATTTCGATAGGAGTTTAGCGAAAAAGAACGATTATTGAAGTGTTCAGACCGAATCGCATGAATGAGTTAGATACTGGGTTTGCTTGGAGTGAAGAATCCCACACTGATTTATTGAAATCTAGGCTTCAAAACGATAAAGTAATCGAATGAGAACGTATTAGTTTATTCTTTTAGCGGTAATTATCAGCGACATTCATCATTTGAGATCATTCAGAGCTCAATGAAAAATGTTGTTGCATTCTAATAATCCAATCGATCGAATTTCGGTCACATGGATCCGCTTTCCGTTGCACAACAAAAAAGCTGAGAGCAAGTTGTCGGTGTTGTAGGAATTCTCCCTGAAATCCAATTAAATTCCTAAAGATTCTCGCAAGATACGAATGTTAAAATGAGTCTTCTAGCCAGTTTGGTATAGATTCGATCATCTTACGCATCAGTATCAATGATTAAAAGCAATTTTATTGTAGTGAATCAAGTTTATAATATAGAAAAAATTTGAATGGTTGCCGTTTTACTCACTATGCAAATTTTCATAAAAAGTGAGTTCTCTTAATGCTATTAATACCAAATCAATTAAAGAGATGATCATAGCTGATGTACAAAAATATTTAACGATATCAGTCAATAGGCAGTTTGGTTTCACGATGAAGTAGATAGCAGTCACCTCTTTTTCATGGGATGGCAATGCTGGTAAACTGCCTGTACTACTATAGACAAACTAAGTTGATAATATGAGTATTTTACAGAGTACTTAATACTCAGGAAGATCGCATGACACAATAAAGCAAGGCATAAAATTGGTGCTCAAAATTCAGTTGTGGGACATGGAAGTCAAAGCAATAAGCGTCACTTGTTTTAAAAAATCGTGAGATGCTAACAGTGTGGTGCGCTCTTCTACTGAAAGGAAGGTTATATGATCAATGTGATTTCATTACTTTCCTTCGTTCGCACTGAACCATAAAGGAAGAAATTCCTTTTCTTAGATATCGGTTGTGCTGTGCCCAATAGAGCTGTTGGATTAGCATTAGTATTCAAAAAATGCTAATACTCTTGTATTATAGTTAAGAAAATAATTTAATGCTGTGCTGTTAGTGTTAAATAAGCAATTTAATACTTTAGAGTTAGTACTGAATTAAAATTAGCATTAAAAATGCATTATTTAATACATTTTTCATGAGCATTAGTATTAAATAGTGATATTTTTAATAATAATACTAATTCAAATTATTGCGAGTGTT